>CABFWB010000331.1:245626-258557 GCA_902151455.1 Timema bartmani | reverse complement strand
AGCTCCCTTGTAACAATATTATCTATAGCAGTAGAATGTCTATCTCCCTCGTAACAATATTATATATAACAGTAGAATGTCTAGCTCCCTTGTAACAATATTATCTATAGCAGTAGGATGTCCAGCTCCCTTGTAACAATATTATCTATAACAGTAGGATGTCCAGATCCCTTGTAACAATATTATATATAACAGTAGGATGTCTAGCTCCCTTGTAACAATATTATCTATAGCATTAGGATGTCCAGCTCCCTTGTAACAATATTATCTATAACAGTAGAATATCTAGCTCCCTTTTATAAATAGATTCCTAGCTTCCTAGCTTCCTTAACTCTTTTAGTCTGGTTTGTGTGAGGGAGTTGCAGTTTAAATCCTGACCCGCTGTCCTAAGGATGGATCTATTATCACTCTCCTTACATACAAATGCGGGTACATTCCCTCTAAATTATACCTAACTCATCCCTTAACCCTAATTTGTAATTAATTGTGGATATCCCGGACGGGTATTATCTTGAATTAAAAGTTAACTGACTTCTTATAATATATTAATTTTCACTATTTGGTCAAAGTTGTCACTTTCGCAATAGACTGGACTGCTGAGGATGGGTAGATTGGGGTTAGAATCCTGGTCATGTGTATGAGGGTGGTTTTCCTCAAATGGCTTTCCACTCTCCCTCCACGCAAAGGTGGGTACACTTCCTCACTCCCAAAACATTAAAATAATTAGTGAATAGGCTTATAGCCAGAACAAATGGTAAGATGTGGTGCTAAAAAAATATATATCCACCATTTTGTTAGTTAAAACAAAGCTTTAGGTGAGTAAAAAAAATTAAATCACTATACTATACTATAAAGTAACATGACTGACTCACTCACTGACTGACATTAATGTTTACCCACTTCCAGATGAGCTAGAAACTTGAAATTTGGTAAACTTATAGCTTCTAGCCTGTAACCGACGGGAAAATTCCAAAAAATCTAAAAAAAATCATTTTTAACCCCCGAAAAAATTCAAAATGACGGAGCAATTTTAAAGTTGGTGTGGACCTTTCTTTGGAGGCCTCTTGTGGTTAAATGGTAAGACCTATAAAAAAACAGATTGCACCAGAGCTAGATTTTTTTATTTTAGGTAAATTTTGCAAATTTTCCACACATTTTTTAATTTTCTGACACACTTATGGGACAGTTAGAGTCATAAAATTGTAAAAATAAATCAACGTTCAAAACAACGCTGGAATTACATTAGTTTACACTCACTGGGGGGTTTGGGGGCGGAGCCCACAGTGAGAAAAGCGATTATTTATATGCAAGGAAATGTAGGAAAACTAAATGTAGAATAACACATTTTAATAGCTCTTTCCACAAATAACATTATTATTTAGCCTTTAGTCAGATGCAGTGTCAAAAATTAAAACTCTATGAGAATGAAGGTACGTGTCCACGGTGAGAGCTATTACTATAGAGAGCACTCTCGTCGTGTCCACGGTGAGAGCTATTACTATAGAGAGCACTCGCGTCATGTATACGGTGCTGAGAGTAGATTCTCGGAGAGTTGGCCTACTATCAGACAACTCTCGGAGAGCTTCTGTTTGCGAGTCGAGCTGTCAAGTGGACACGTCCCTCACCTACTCTCCAAGAGGTTCTCTCAGGGAGCATCCCTTCACCCCGACAGTTGAGAGTACTCGCAACTTCTAGCGGCGCGTTGCTCTACATACAATGGCGAAACGCACGTAGACACAAGATTAAATCGTTCGTTTAATAGATATGTATGTATGCAGGCCTATGCTATGGGACTGCCAGTCAGTTGACTAGAAAAATCGTGACCAGAGAATGTTGCTCTGAAAGAAATTTCTTCCGAATTCAATGTTTCAATTGAAGAAGCCAAAAGAAAGCTACACACTTTACGAAATCAGGTAAGAATGTTCTCAATGTTGCCAGACAAAATCAGAGACACAAACAATTATTTAACTATATTTGTTTCTTATATCTATGTTTGTTGATTAACGATTTCTCAAGGGCTAGGAAAGATGAGAAAGAAAAAAAGTTGAAGGGGAGGTGGAGAAGCCAGTAGTACGTGGCCATACTTTAATGCGTTGAAGTTCATCATACCATCAATTTTGGCCAAGAAAACTACTTCAAATTTGGTATGTATTAAGGAATTATTTTATAATTACTACCTGGGGATCCGCGGAGCTCAATTTGGAATCTCTGCTCTAGATGATGGCCAAAGGCCTAACCAGTGAAAGAAGACTCCGAGATCCTGTTGGAATTTGAAAGTACATTAAAAACTGTTCATAACAAAGCAATTCTTTTACCTCGAGTATTTACTTGAAATTAACATCACGCACACCTTCACTGAATGTCCATTATTTGACATGACACATTTACACGTTATAAATTTACACAAGTGAAGATACTTAAATATGTGTGTATTGCCAATGAACTTCACCTGCTCGTGTCATAAAATATTTCCTCAGCTCATCTCTTATTTCTCAATGAGAGCTCGAAGAAGTTATTCCTCTACGTTTCAGTGAAAACCAGGTTGTTTCAGGAGTTCCCTTTTCTTGCCAGTCACCAAGATGAACGTCATGATTACCTGCAACTTCTGTGTCCACAGATCCTTCGTGGAGATATCGCTGTCCTGTTCAACTTACCAGGAAGTTATGTAGTACGCAGGTAGCGAGCACGACTTTTTTCAGCTGTGTTTGTTGTAGATGCATAGGTTTCCGTAAAAATCAAAACCTCTGGGCTAATATTCCGAAGACATTCTCCACTATCCTTCTTGCCCTAGATACTCTATAGTTAAATATTCTTTCATCTGCTGGCAAGTCTCTGTGAGGATGAGGTTTCATTAAAATACTTCTCAAAGTAAACGCATCGTCTGCTACGAAAAAGTATGGAATCTTCTGTTTTCTGCCGGGCAGGCATCTTTTCATGGATCATTATATTTGGTTGGACTCCAATGCTTGACCCAATGTAGAGTTACTGGAAACCCTTTCATTAAATACACGCCCATTACAACCCACGTCTATGTAGGTGAATTTGTAATTGTCATATGCCAATGCTAGTAGGACAATACTCTGTGTTGATTTGTAATTGAAGTAAAAGCTGCCACTGTTCTTGGGAGCTTGTACCACGCAATTTTTCCCATCCAAAGCTCCCAGGCAGTGAGGTAAGTTCCACCGCTGGTCAAATTGGCTCTCAAGCTGAAGCCAATCCGAAGGGGTTGAAGGAAACTGTGGGAGGAAGATATTTTATTAGATGTGCCTGTTTATATAGATAAGCCATCAGTAGAGTTCATTTTGTATTAATATAAATTAATGTGCTGTATATTTGGTCCCAAAGAGAGAGATTTGTAAGCAATAATAGTAAATTGTATCACATCTTTTATAAACAGTCGTTTGAAAACTTCGATTTATAAATTTATAATCACAATAATTATTTTATTTCACTGTAAAAATTCATTATGTCGCTGAAAAGTATCATTGCCCAGTAAAAAGAAATATAAAACCGGAAAACATTATTTAACTCAAATAATAGATGCAACTACTCTGACATTAACTTCTAGTAACAATAAACAAGTGACAATTAAGTTTTTCTGAAGGAGCGCGTGGGTACTGGCTTAACATGCCAACCACGTTGTTTTCAATATTTGAGGAAAACATTTTTTTTATGTTCCTATAAATCCTAACCCTTCTCCCCGCACCTCCTCTCTTCCACCTCCCCCTTCCCCCATAAACCCCGCTATTTTTTTCAAACATGTGGGTACATATCCAACCTTTCCTTGTTTGCAGATAGTAACCGACACAAACATTGCGGTGACGAACGACCAAATAGAACCTGATACTGACGTTTCATGTACCCAGGATATTTTGTCTGGCCAAGGCTGTACATCTGGTCAGGCAAGTACACGTAAGTTTTTTTAAAAAAAGGCCGAGGGTAGCTGAATATACTAATTATGAACCCAACAAAGCGATAAAGGAAGCTCAAAATATTATCTTGACAAAGCTTACTGGTCACTATGAAGCATTCGGTGAGTATGTGGCGACAGAGCTAACAAACATGAAATAGGACGGTATTAGGAGGCGCCTGATGAGCACCATCCACCACGCTGTAGCAAATGCTGTGGACGAAGACAAGATGTGCAGCAATTCGGCTAGTTCCACATTGGTCGAACACTCCTCAACCACCGGGGGATCAGAGTACAGATGGAGGAGAACCCTTATTTTATGAAAATGTTACGTAAATAATAATGCCATAAGTGATTGAAATGTGTCAATTCTAAATATTATATTTAATTATTGAATTGCGATATGTCACTTTAATCAAAGGAAAAATAAATTTGTTCTAGTATCTATATATCTTCAAGTGATCTTCTTTCAATACTGTGTACAGCATCTCACAAAATTCCTTCACTATCCTACCAATTGTGCAAATAGGTATCAGGAATAAGTACTGAAGGCTGCTGTACGAATCACCTTAAAACAAATGTTTAACACACATTTGCGTTTATCCTTTGATAAATTAAAGCTATTATTTTATAAACTTTAAAGTACTAACATATTATAAATAGTTAATCTACCTGAAGCGAGGGACCGCAGAGTAACTATCATCTGATCCTTGACGATAATAGCACTTCTCATTGTAATGTATTGTTTAGCAACTAAAGATCCAAGTGTCTGAATCAAATAATCCACATCTTCCGCAGCCATTTTGGTGAAGTTCTGATATTGTGGAAAATCTTCTATAATAAGTTATTGGATTAATGTGTTACATACACCATATTGATCTCTTCTTTTTATCCACTCCCTCACCCAACAAGAACGCAATACCGTCCTTTTATTTCGTTTACGTTTTTTCCAGTAACACAAGAAGTGCGGCTGCTACTCTCCGCTTTGAGAGACATGACTGCTGCTTTGAACGTAGACACGGTCATGAGAGTTACTAGCGCAAACTCTCGCAGGCGTGACTCTCAGTACTCTCGGAGAGTGTGCTCTCGATAGCAAACGCTCTCCGGGTGGACACGGACCTGCGAGTTACTCGGGTGACATTTATCAACCATCGAGGGTACCTACTCTCACCGTGGACCCTTACCTTAAGTTTATTTTGGCATCATTTCATGAAACGTTTTTATGATAATATCTCAGTATATAATTAAATGTTTCTATGTTTCATTATATCAATCGTAAGCCGAACTGATGTTATTAAGGTAAGAAACGGTGTAAAACAACTATATTTATTAAGATGAAATGACAAGAATCATTATAATTTTACTAAAATCCAAACGGGGAGTAAGACGTGGTACTAAAGAAAAATATATATTAAAAAAATAATAGAATTTCGCAACACTGTCCATAAAATAGATAGTAGTTGTTTATTAGAAACATATGACGATAAAATTTTTACGAAACCCTCTACAGTGAAAACAAATTATGTGTAGCCTACATGTATTCATTCAGCCAATTAAAGTGTGTTCAAACCTGGTCACAAATTTTAGAAAAAAAAAAAAATCTTTCCTCTAGTAGCATGAGTTTTAAATATAAGAATCTGTATTTTAGCAGGTGGTTCAGTAGCTTAAGGCACTATGCTCGCACTACACTTGGCTTTGTCAAGGAGGACATTAAAAACACCAATACGTCACTAGTCTGTCACCTTATATAAGTCGGAGACTGTTCAAAGTGGAAACTCGGCTGCCGTATCAGGGTTTGGTAACCACTGGTCTGGGGAACAAACACCTCTTGCGAGGCTCCTCTAGCGCGTCATGGCTAGGTCCTTCGAGCGTAGCCACGCAAATTACATGCGCAGCGGGTAATTTACCGACCGACGACCCAGTGCCTGCCATTGGTCCTGTTATCACCGGGCAACTGGGAAAAAACCCTCAATTTGTCCAGTTTGATTGAATGATTATTAGAATTTATATCTTAACTTCATTTGATTATTACTTCACTCTCGCAATGGATTAAATCACTAGTGGTGGAAAGGCAGAGATTCGAATTCTTGCTGGATTCACTGGAGATAGTGTATCAAATGTGAATTCACTCTCTCTAGAAACTAGTCTTCCCCCCTATTTTTTTTATTAATATTAATCAATTTTTGAAAATTAAAATTAACTGTGTATCTAAATAATTTACTACAATTTTAGTAATTTTTCATGATTTTCAAAGTTTTATTTTGACCTGAAAAGTGACAATGTACATTGCATGCTGTACATTCTTATTGTGTAAAGTTAAGATCACAATTCACTATACAGTAAATGTTATAATTGTGTCTTTTAAAAAAAATTATGATGTATGTCATGAAATATTGTTATTCATTTTGTTTCACTCAATCATTGAATCATATGACAGTAATTTTTATAAAATATACATTAGTTTTAAACAATCAATTTTAAAACTTTACAATCCAAAGGATTTATTTAACCTTGTTATTGATCCATTGCCTTATTACTTTTTGTTATCAAATTTGACAGCCAAAGGCTAAGTGACAACTTTACTAAACAATTCTCATTTTATATTATTCTTTATTATTTTTATTAATTCATAATTCTTTTCTAGATTATGATTCAAATTAGAGATTCTGGATTCGTAAATAGATAGTAGATTTGAACAAATTCTATAATATCATTGTCAAAATGAAGAACCTGTTCAAATAAAGGACTTTGAAAATAAGGCCCATCAAATGGCGAAACGGGACATAAAAGCATATTGCAATAAATTCAAGCTTTAGAAGAGATCGATAAAATATATTACTTCCACAATAAAGTAATTTAGTCGTGTGACCCCCCAAATCCTAGTATCGAAGATTTCTCATACTCAAGAAAAACGGCCTTGAAAAATGTGAAGAGATCGTAAAAATGAGACTGATTTATTCGAAATATTGCCAAAGGTACAAAAACCTCAACACGGTTAGTGAGAGGTCACCTGCGGTTGGACTATTTCAAGTTCTTGACTTCAAATTAGGGTGGGAATGTGGGGAACCCAATTTGAGGCCTATGTTTTTGCAATTTTTATAGCAAATCTTTTTTTGGCCAAAATAACTAAAATATTACTCCAGTGGAAACACAAGAGTTTAATTCTCTTCACATGGGGATATCAACAGTTGTTGAATGTATGTCATGAGCATAGCGGCATTCGATGATACACTTTTTAAATTAATAGAAAAAGTTGTCATTAAATTTCAGGACACCCTTGACAGATTTTCAAGAACGGTTGATATTATCATGTGAAGAAAATTAAACTCTGTGTTTCTTCTGGAGAAATATTTTATTTATTTTGGGCAAAAAAAAAAGTTTTGATATAAAAATTGTAAAAACACTTAATTTTTCTCACGTCCCCTACACTTCTGCCTTAAGAGAGGTCAAGGGTCAATTAAAGCCAAGCAGCCGCAAGGAAAGATTAAGGGTGATAAAGGATAATATAGAGCCCAGAATAAGCAAGAAAACTTTAAAGGTGGTAAATACATTCACACACAAATAAATGGGTAAACACATATACATTTGAATAACTAAAGCACTACCAACTTACAAGTTCGAATACCGGTCATTACATATAATCCAAGCCTTTGGAATAGTATGACCTACAATAGTGGGTGCGTGGAAAAAGGCGTTCACCTCATCTTGTCTGGTTTTATAATTACAGGAAGCATGGTGCTCAAATCTCGTATGGGTGTATTGAGGATTTAAAAAATTCTAAATGGTTTTTATACTCTCCCACCCGCAAATTTAGATACACTTCTTTTAAATTCTACCTTCCTGCTCCTTACCACATGAGTGTAAGTGTGTGAATATCCAGGCTAGGTAGTAAGAAACGTTACACGGAAATAGTCATTTCGCTCAAAGTTAAAATAATGATACATACTCAGGTGTGAAATAGACTCAGCTCGATACCTTGGTTCACTCACCACAATCGTTTATTTATAAGATTAAAGGTAAATAAGTAGGTTGTAACTATTGTCAGACGTGTCGATGATTTGTCACGTCGTCAGCTGACTTTAGAAGTATGAAGGCTGTTTGTGTTTTATCTGTGTGTCAACTGTCAACACACTGCTCCACTTATTTGATACCCTCGGTTGATAACCGGAGTCAACATCACTCATAGACCCAAATAAGGACACGTAATAACAAGACTTCTTTATCATTCAGCTGAATATGTTGGCTATTCTGAAAATGATCCATTACATTTAAAATTAATGGTACGACACAACCGTACATATTTTCTCATATAGTTATCGATAGACTATTAAAAAAAATTCTAATAAAAATCTAACATAAATTTTTGTTTATAATTTAAAATACTGCACAAATAGTCGTTTTGAACAAAAACGTTTGAGTCGGTCAAAGAAAAACTCAATTTCTCAAATATTAATTATTAAATAACTACCCGTTATAGTAATTTCCTCCACAAAATAAATAGTGCTATTCTTCATGTCAAAGACTACCCGGATATCTATGTTAAAACATATTAGAACCATTTTTGAAATATTTAGAATGATAAAAAGTCAGTTCACCTATACCATGATTTTGGTTGGGAGAACAGTAGAGAAAATTCAAATATATTTCTATGCGACCAATATTGATAACATTTTACTATATTATTTGTGTTATTTTATAGGTATTAATAATATCTATCAAGAGTGACAGCTGCAGATCACATTATTTGATGTATGAATATATTAAATTTTTTTTAGTAACTTTATTAACTAACTTCTACTGTTCTTCCTACCAAAAACTACCTATAAAACTATGCCTAGACAAATTTTCCCTTGAGAAACCAGAATATAGTGCTATTTTTCATACCAGACACTCTCCCATCAATCTGTTTAAAAGTGTTGAATTTGTAGGTGCTTAGCAAAGAGAAACTTAGTAATGGATGATGATGGGCTCTGACCTACACCGATGGTCTCACGGTTAAAGGTGGCAGGCTAGCAACATAATGGATTGACAGAGACCAGAAGGTCGAAGTAAGTACATTTTGGCTGGATTCATTGGAGGGTGCTTTTTTAGATTTTTTCGCCTCCTTTCCACACTATTAATATTTAAATTATTAAGTCAGCATATCCTCTACATTCATCAGTTGCATAGACCTTTCAGGGCCATGATTTAGACAACTTAACCCTCTCAGATATTCATAAAAACAAAAAATAATACCTGCTATTTTATAAAGTTTATGCTCGTCTAATCAAGATTTAAACTAAATAAAACCATAACAAAGAGAAAGAAAGGATTATAAAAGTTTATAGCATCATGTCAAAATCTGTGTCAATTTTTTTATCGGACTTAAATTTCATCAAATGATATTTTATGATCAATAAAACTCGGTGATATGCGTACGCATACCACAATCTGTAAAACACCGCTACGTGGCTCTAAATCAGGGATCTCAAACTACGGCTCGCGGGCCAAATCTGGCCCACGGACGCTTTGAAAAAACATAAAAAATATTTATGACGAATACCGAAATGATGGTTCTCCTTAATGCAATATAGAAAATCCGCACTAGCCGCGTTCTATTAAGTGTCTTTTGAGTTGAGGGTCCAGTCCAAGGAACATTTCCGATTTGAGGAGGTAGGGGGTAATTATGTTGGCTGCGCAGCTTACATTTTAGTCATGATTAACTTTGGTTATAAGATATGCAAGTATCGAAATGAGATGTAGACCGAAATGCTATTTTATATATATATATATATAAATATATATAAAAATAATGTGTGTATTGTATGTATCGTGTTCAATCCGGCCCATATAGCACTTTCAATATTCTAATGTGACCCTCTGCTTAGTAAGTTTGGGGACCACTGTTCTAAATGGTCCATCAAATCCCTTATACAAGGAATAAGTCATTCATAGCTTTGATATGGAACGTACAGAACATTCTGAATCACTCTTTAATCCACGTGTGGGTGGGATGTCTGTTCGATCATGTCTGGATTCAAATAATCTAAGAAACGCTCAGAAACCATCTGGATCACAACGTATGGATCATGACTATGGCTGATGTCAGGTAACCAAAATAATGTCTTACCAGTCTATAGGGTCAACCTAGTGCGCAGATATTCAAGTTGCCCCAGTTGACTTTAAGTCCTATCTTTGCTATTTTAAGTTAAATTAGTTGGTTAGCTGTGTGCCGATATATATATATATATATATAGCACTGCATCTTACTAACCGTTCGGGTTAGACGCTTATGTACTAATTACACTCAATGATATAGGAAATAGGAATGTTATATTTAGAGGAAGTGTACCTACATTTGCGTGGAGGGAAAGTGGAAAATTATTTTGAAAAAACCACCCTCAGTACACCCGACAAAGATTCGAACCTCGATCTCCCTGTCATCGGCATTCTAGTCTACTGGCGAGAGTAGCACGTTAGACCATGCGGACACCGAAGCGGGTAAGTTATAATCAACAATATCATACCCGCTTCAGTGGCCGCATGGTCTAACGCGCTACTCTCGCCAGTAGACTAGAATGCCGATGACAGGGAGATTGAGGTTCGAATCTTTGTCGGGTGTACTGAGGGTAGTTTTTCCAAAATAATGTTTCACTCTCCCTCCACGAAAATTTGATAACACTTCCTCTAAATATAAACTTCCTAATCCCTAAAATCATTAATGTAATTAGTGCATAAGCTTACAACCCGAACGGGTAGTAAGACGCGGCGCTAAAAATAAATAAATGATAATTTATTTAATTTTATCCAAGTTTTACTACATGTTCAAGCTATAGACAAATTAAATGCTTAGGTAAGAATAAGGATGAAGAAGGAATAAGGTAGAATTTTGAGGAAATGTACATTATTTTCGTTGAGGGAGAGCTAAAACCATTTAGAAAAAAAGACGCCCTCAGTACAGCCTTCCAGATTTCGATCCCTGACCTCCCAATCATCGGAAAACCAGATTATATGAGCTTAAAGTCTACTCCGTCTGCCCATCAGCACGACCCATGTGGTGATATAAACTTGTGTCTACAAGTGCATGTTTGTACCTCAAAATAAATAAACAATCGTTTGTATAAGCTATATGTGACATATTTATTATACTTTTAAGATATGCGCTAATTCCTGAGTCAATGTTGTTCTCACTTAAACAGATTTTGAGTGAGAGAGCTAATATTTCGACACCCAAGTGATCCATACTAGTGGTAGCACTAAAAAGGGCGTTATTTTCGTCCATACTGGATAGCATCTCTAAGGGAATAACTGCCTATATTGAGAACGTTGTCATTTTCTTGTTTCCATTGGGTCAATCTTCAACTTAAGTTTATAAATCCCGCATTATTAAAGTAGTTGTTTGATATTTTAAAATATTGTTTTCAATAAAATGTAGTTGAACGTTATCAGCAGATTTCTGACGATTTAAAAAGTTTAAATTCTGAGCTTAAAGTTAAAAAAAAAAAAATCTATGACGATTTACGCGAAGATTTGTACTTATGAGATCAAAGAAAAAAAGGTTAGAACCCTAGATCTAACCATACTCTATAAAATAAATTTAAGTTTTGATAGGTTCATAACAAAACATTTTAAGATAATTTGGTATTGTTTTATAGGATTTTAAGTAAGTCACTACACATTTTACAGCCTCTTGAGCATAAGACAAGTTTTACAAGGCTGGTTCCTCGAGGTTGACAGTAAGTAGCCCGTTCTTAAGCTAGAACACCATCTTCTGACAAAGCTGAAAGAAAGGAGATTTGGCAACAGTTGACCGAGAGAGAAGGTGAAGATAAATATTTTATCCTTAATACCTGCAGTTCTCTCAGAGGTGATATTCAGTGTAGTCAGGTTTGCTAGTTACGAGAAGCTGTAGGTTCTAATCCAGGCAAAGTGTAACCTACTGATTTTTTTTGCTCTGAATGGTTCCACTTTCTGTCTATTCACAAATGCGAGCCTTACCTTCCTCATCCCTGCCTAATTAGTGTATATATATTGATAGCTCGGACGGGTAGTAAGACGCAAAGTCTAGGAATCAGAGGGTAAATAGTTTTTTTTGAATGTTTTGGATAGTGACTGTATCTAACAACTGCCAATTTTTTTAAGCACTACATCTTACTACCTGTTCAGGTCACACTAATGAGCTAGGGATGAGGAAAGTTTAATAATAGATGAATTGTACCTTCATTTGCGTGGACGAAGAGTAGAAAACCATTTAGGAAAAAACACCCTCAATCTAACCAACTGGGATTAGAACCCCGATCTCCCTGTCATCGGCAGTCTAGTCGGTTGCAAGAGTGACGCCTTAGATAGTGCGG
Source organism: Timema bartmani (assembly GCA_902151455.1). Classification (NCBI taxonomy): domain Eukaryota; kingdom Metazoa; phylum Arthropoda; class Insecta; order Phasmatodea; family Timematidae; genus Timema; species Timema bartmani. The sequence goes on along the minus strand of CABFWB010000331.1, from coordinate 246,314 downwards.
CCACTGAAGCAGGTAACTACCAAAATTGACAACACCATTAAAAAAATTATACTGCACTACACACGACCATAGAGTATTTGACTACTTAGAGTAAAATTTAGTAAGTATTTAATTATAAGATGATTTTATTACTAACACGATTTAAATATTTAAACTACAAGTAGTTCTGTAAAAAATAGACCTCACTCCCTCCATTCAAAAAATGCTAATCCCATCATGTTAAGAATTATATTTAAAAAAATCTTATCGTTACAACAGTCTTAAGATTATTTTTGGATTTCAAGTTGAAATATCTTTTGTACTTTCTTTTGGATTTGAAATTAAAGTTTCTTGTGATCAAGATATATATATATATATATGTATATACTAGCGGACCCGACAGAAGTTGTCCTGCCCGAACGTGGGCTTTTCGTTTGGGTGGCATAATTTATTTCGATGATAAAACAAATACTATATAATCATCACATTTACAAATTCACAATGAACTCCAATTATTGAGTAACACAAATATTACAAATTCAGTGTTTGTCAAGACAGCATACAAAATAAAACATCTTTTCATTTTTGGCATTTCACCCACAACTCCACAAATATCAGCTGTATCGAAAAACAAACATAACTATGAATTATTCTCAGAATTTCAATTATTCATGAACTTTTCAGAAGGTTTTAACGGTCAATTATTGAT
>CABFWB010000331.1:228129-244881 GCA_902151455.1 Timema bartmani | reverse complement strand
TATTATTATTATTATTATTATTATTATTATTATTAGCACCGCGTCTTACTACCCGTTCGGGTTATACGCACTTACGCTAATGTGTAATGGTAGGGTGATTGTGAGATGAAATGGAGGACCTACAGTTTAACGTGGAATCCGAACCACAGTGGAGGCCTGGCATTCCACACATTCACAAGTTGTGATTAATACACGTCTTGTCAGAGGTGAAGGAAGGGTTTGGCAATCAGATAAATCTGTGCCGGGACCGAGGATTGAACCCCGGACCCTCAGCACAGAAGTCTTGACACCTTACCCCTAGACCACCAGGTCACCATAGTACAAATATAGAATTTAATTTTCTTCACATGGTGATTTCAAAGATTTCTTGAATATCTGTTAAGGATGCTCTGGGATTTAATGAAAATTTTTTATCTTCATTTAAAAATTGTGTTAGATTATGCCACCGTGCTCATCACAAGATATTCAGGAGCTGTTTGTATCTACATGTGAAGAAAATTAAACTCTGTGTTTTTATTGGTGCAATAAATTATTTTTTGGTCCAAACAAATGTTTTATCATAAAAACTGCAAAAACACTGGCCTTTTTTCGCGTCCCCTTACATCCAACCTTAAGACGTTAGTCTTGTAATACATGTCAACATGTACAGAAATACGCCCAAGAGGATCGAGTGCTTTGAATTTTAAATTGAAATCACTTGACATAAGCATTTAAATGAAAAACCTTTTGAGTGGTCTCCATTTTGAAACGGATAGCAAGATCAAAAAACCATGTTGTTCAGTATAGGTTCAAAAATGGCCCAGACAAATATCGCTAAAATTATAAGTGGTCCTCATATTTTAGTCATCGTGGAACAAAGATCCGTACAGACAGATGTACAGACAGATGAAATGTCAAATGGTCAAGTTAAAACAGAGTCTCTTCACGCTTGGTCAATAAATTATGTCCTGAAGGCAGTGGTGGGGTGTGTATACCTCAGTTTTAGCTTATGTGGTGCTGACTGACAGTTCACAGCTGACTTCTGACAGTCAACATTTAGGTATATACCTAAATTTTGACTGTCAGAAGTGACAACTGCTAAATACATGTTTTTTGCAGATCATATGATTCGGCGTAGGGATACATAATTTGGTCTGGTAGCTTTTCAAAGCCGTCAGAAGTCAGCTGTGAGCTGTCAGTCAGCACCACATAAGCTAAAACTGAGGTATACTATTGCCTGAGTAAGCAGAGTTTGGTCAAACATGTGATTATGTTCTTTATCATTAATTTTGATCTTTTTTTGACCAATAATACATAGTTTCTGCTATACATTGTTGTGTTGTCGTGATACCTGGCTAATGAGTGTTTTATTGAGGGACTATAACAATTTTTAAAATAGTTTCAACAATTTGTGTCTAATTTGACAACATTCCACTCCACGCCACTGTCTGAAGGAGTGGGGCCTACCACCAAATTATGTCAAAATCCACTAAAATTGTACTTGCCTGAATATTTTCATAGCTTAGCCACTATTTTTTTTATAAAATGTATATTAATGTCTACTTTTTATTTTATTTTGTGGCATCTTTAGAATGTTGTCTAGTGGTCAGAGTTCCTGGCCACGGATCCAGATGTCCCGGGTTTGATCCCTGGCACTTCTAGATTTTTCTGTGAAGCGGCGGGTCTGGAGCAGGTTCAACTCAGCATCGTGAGGACAAATGAGAAGCGACTTGAATATAGAATAAATAAGTAGCGGCTCCGGTCTAGAAAACTGAGGTAATGGTCTGGGGGTTAATTTTGCTGACCACATGACACCCTATAACCTCAATTGTTGGCACTAAGTTTGGCAACACATGGTGGTCGCTTGGTTAGTATCGCTCGATTGCGGTCTGACACCATGGAGGTTTATTTTATACTTTCTCTTGCGTTTTGACCGTAAAATATAATAAATACTTATTTATCATCCTCCTTGGTGGCCGCATGGTGTTAGGTGTCACCCTCGCAATTGATTAGACTGCTGATGCCGGGGAGATCGAGGTTCGAGTCTCGGTTGTGTTTACTGAGGGTGGTTTTCCAAAATTGTTTTTCACTCTCCCTCCACACAAATACGGTTACACTTCCTCTAAATATAACCTTCCTTATCCCTTAAACCACTGGCGTAATTATTACATAAGCGTATAAACCTGAAAGGTAGTTACTAGTAAGACGCGGTGCTAAAAGAATTAGTAACATGATCAACATTAATATTTAAAGGAATATCAAGTTCAGTCAGAATAAATCTAAGTGTTTGAATCTACAAAAATGTCGTCAATTGCTCTAAATCAATTCCAAGCATGATAAAGCTATGTTCTTTTAAATTTAAATATTCATGAATACAATTTAAACTGGTTATTGGATAGTTGAATTCTGAATAAAGGCACGCAACATTTATTGACACTTGTTTAAACGTTTTAAAATCTACAAGATCTACTTTTAAGTAATCATATTCCAAGAATATATTCCCCAGCTGTTTCTTTTGACAGATAGTATTTAATTTGGCAGATGTAAACTTATTGTGTTAGCTTTTTTTTGTATATGTTGACAGCATCTATCTTTACATCTAATATCCCGCACTGATGGCCACTCAGGCAAATTTGTCAGCTTCATATTGTCTGGTTCATTGGTGAATGGGAGATCAGGGCTTTATTATCAGCTAAGTGTAGTAAAGTGTTTTATTCCTAAATGTATCCCCACTCTCTTTACAAACAAATGCGGGCGTAGGGGGATTGTGGACTGCTAATCTCCCTCAGGCTACCATCAAAATTTTCCCACCCAAGGTGGATTGCACGGCTCCCCCCCGCCCCCCACCCAGACTACCACCAACATTCTCCCACCCAAGGTGAATTGTGCACGGCTCCCCCTCCCCAGACTACCACCAACATTCTCCCACCCAAGGTGAATTGAGCACGGCTCCCCCTCCCCAGACTACCACCAACATTCTCCCACCCAAGGTGAATTGTGCACGGCTCCCCCTCCCCAGACTACCACCAACATTCTCCCACCCAAGGTGAATTGAGCACGGCTCCCCCTCCCCAGACTACCACCAACATTCTCCCACCCAAGGTGAATTGAGCACGGCTCCCCCTCCCCAGACTACCACCAACATTCTCCCACCCAAGGTGGATTGTGCACGGCTTACCCCCTCAGACTACCACGTTTTATTTAATTCATATCCAACTATTACTCTACTATAGGGTGCCCAGTCCACCTGTTTATAATTCCTTCTAGTCAAATCGATGGTGCCTAATCCTACAATCTCTCAAATAACAAGTGCCCAAATTCGGATACATTTCTATAAAATTCGACCTCTCTTATATCTTCTACCTTTCGGAAGCACGTGAATATTACGAATGTGTTGTAAGACGTAGAAGACTAAATCATATATTTAAAAGTGTCAAAATAGTACGCTCCTACAATATGAAACGGACTGAATAGCGTGTTTATCTAAAAAAAATAGCTGACGTGATATTTGTTTGTAATCTCTACTGCGCAATGCGTCACTTCTTAATGAGCACTACTATTTACATAAATACACATTCCTGGCTGTGTTTGTTTACCAACCTTTACAAGACAAATGCTAATTGCTTGTAAATGCAGCTAACAACTTAATTGACACATTTTACCGTGTGAGGCCGTTTCTTCTTGGTCTTGTCTTAACTGCAAATTTGTTTTAATCATCGCATCTTTTTACCCTTTTGACCTATCCGAAAAAAATTGTTTGTGGGGTTAGGAAGGTAGAATTTATACGAAATGTGCTCGCATTTGCAGAGAGAAAGAGTGGGGAAAACTCACTCCCAGTATAATAGTTTGTAGGGTAAGGAAGGTAGAATTGATATGAAATGTACCCGCATTTGCAGGGAGGGAGAACCTAAAACCACCCGATGGGGATTTGATATCCATCAATCTCCCCGTCATTGGCAGTCCAGTCTATTGCGAAAGTGACACCTCAGACCATGCGACTACCGAAGCGAGTAACTGAACTGTTACAAAACCAATCAAGCGTAGGTATCACGCGACTTTCTAAACAGTCATTCTTAACTCCAATTAACATGATAACCAGGTCCTCAGACACAGGCATTGGCCTCACCTAGGTTGGTAGTGCATTTACCTACTGAGTGCAGGATCCCGGATTCGATCCCCGGCATGATCGAGCATTCATGTTTGGTGATTTCTCGACATATTAAGTCTTGTGTTTATCTTATGGGCTTATCATTTTGTGTTATATCATATGGAATGTAAGTATAGTAGGATTCTGATAGGAAGGTTTTTAGGAACTAGAAACATATTTTTATGTTCAAGATTGATAACATTTTACTTTATTATTAGTATTGTTTCATGCGTATAGATAGCCTGTATTAAGGTTGGAATGTAAGGAACGAAATATAAGGGCGGTATTTTTGCAGTTTTTATATCAAAACAATTTTTCTGTCAATATTAATCAAATATTGCTCCAGTAGCTACAAATAGTTTAATTTTCATCACATTGTGTTATCAACATTTCTTGAATAACTTTCTAGAGTGTGCTAGAATTTTTTTGACAACTTTTTCTCTTCATTTAAAAAGTTTCTTATTTAATTACATTATTCTCTTGACAAATAATAGAAACTGTTGATATAAACTTGTGAATAATATTAAAATCTATGTTTATATTACTATTACTATTATTATTATTATTATTATTATTATTATTATTATTATTATTATTATTATTATTATTTGTTCTGTCTTACGACAAGACCATTCCTTTTGTCAGTGAACTTAGACTTTCAATGCGCCATGTCCTCTGCCTCCTCCTTGAGCTCCCAGAATTTTCTTCTTTACTTCAAGTCATATAATATTTTAATCCTCCTTCCTAAGCTCCTCTCTCACTCAACATTTCCTTCTATGATGTCATACAGAAGAGCGTTCCTCCTAAGGATGTGTCCAATCCAGTTTGTTTTGTATCAAAGAATCACATCCGAAATGGTTCTCTTCTCACCTACTCTTCTTAGGATGTCTTCATTTGTCACCCTGTCTATCCATCTGGTTTTCTCTAGTCTTCTCCACAACCAAATTTAAAATATTTCTAAGTATTTAATCTCCACCTTCCTGAGATTCCTAGTTTTTGCTCCATACAGTGCGATGCTCCAAATGTAGCACTTCATCAATTTCTTCCTCAGTTCCAAACTCAACTTGCTGCTCAGCAATAAACTCTTCTTGTTGAAAGTTTCCTTGGCCTTGGCAATTCTCGATCTGATTTCCTTGGTGTTTGGCTTCATACTGGAGCAATATTTTTATTATTTTGGCCAAAACAAATATTGCTAGATAACCTAAAAAAAACTGACCTTAACTCGTGTTCCCTACATCCCCACCTTAAGAGTTACCCATTTAGATCACACAACTTTACGCATGAATATGTAAATAAATTATATTTATTAATGTTTGTTTCTGTCAAAAAAATTCCTTCTTAGCTAAATCAGATGTCTGGTCTTTAAACGTCATGAAAAGGAAATTATTTTCACTATATTTACTGCAGGTCATAATCGTTTTTACTCCCCTTCCATTTTCACCAAAAATATTTGTCAATCTAAGAACGACTACATGAACTTAAATGAAAAAATGATTTAAATAATTTAGTTTTTTTTTTAAATTGGTGACAAGACTTCACTTTGAAGGAAAAAAGAAATAAAATCAGTTGTAGCAAGTTTACTTATTCAGGTGAGGACTGCAGGAAAAATCTTGACAGAATTGCGTGGTTTGAAATTATTTTTTAGTTTTAAAGGGGCTTAACCCACAAATAGGTTTTAAGGATGGGATTTAAAAAACGGTGTTTTTTGAATTACAACACTATTGCCAGAGGAACACATGTTTTCTTTAATTAACCTCAACATTACCGCTTCAGTGGCCGAATGGGCTAAGGCGTCATCCTCGCAATGGACTAGACTGCCGATGATGGGGAGCTAATGGTTCGATCACTCTCGGGTGTAATGGTGTGATTTTTCCTAAATGATTTCCCCACTATCTCCTCAAATGCGGGTACAATTCCTCTAAACTCAACCTTTCTCATCCCTAACTCATTACCGCCGTTAGTACATAATCGTATAGCCAGAAAGGTAGTTCAACGCGGCGTTAAATCAATTTCAACATTGTCATTTTAGATATTATATTTTTATGTCATTCAATTATTAGCACCGCGTCTTACTAACCGTTCGGGCTGTACGCACTTACGCTCATGTGTAATGGTAGGGTGATTGTGTGATGAAATGGAGGACCTACAATTTGACGTGGGATCCGAACCACCTGACATTCCACACATTCACATTCACACCCAACCTGGAATTCCACACATTCACAAGTTGTCTTGTCAGAGGTGAAGTAAGGGTTTGGCAATCAGATAAATCTGTGCCGGGACCGCGGATTGAACCCCGGACCCCCAGCACAGAATTCTGACACCTTACCCATAGACCACCAGATCACCTTTATGTCATTCAAGAAAAACAATTTTACATTTAATTCTAAATTTAAGTTTTTAGGTTTTACTATATCCAAACCCTAGTGTGATTAAGAACATTATAGTATATAATTATGTTTATTAAATTAATTCAACTATATCATCTTTTTTTTAACGCCTCACAGGGATTAAATACTATCCTAAATAGTTCTAGATGTCCTGGTTTTCTTTGTATCTACCCATTTTTTTGTTTTCAAGGCAAGCACTATCCCAATATTTTCCCTTTTCTTTTCAATACAAGATTTAAAAAAAATCCCTCAACGTTGAAACGACCTTTTAATAGGTTCAACCCCAAATTGGTGGTCTCATGGTCAAACGCATTACTCTCGTTTTCGACTTGATTGCCAGTGACAAAGAGATGAATGTTCAAATCCTGGTCAGATGTACTGAGGGGGTTTCTTTCTTTGATCATTCGCCTCTCTTCTTCCACACAGACATGGGTACATTTTCTCTCAAATACAACCTTTATTAACTCAATTGCATCAGATTAATTAATAAATTATGTGTATAGCCTGAATGGTTAGGCCTACTAAGATGGAGTGAAAAAACGAAAGAAAAAGGGTAACTCTTACATGGCCGCTAGATTATTGTTTACTGCAACCGACCCCGTAGTGTAAAGGTCAGTGCACCTGGGTACGAGCCTGAGGGTACCTGGTTAGATTCCCAGCTGGTACCTAGGGTATTTTCACCGAAAGGGAATGTACCCCAATGGTCACCAAGGCTCTTTTAACTAAACTTTAGCTGGTTTGTAAGTGGTTCCACTGGTTCCACACCCTCATACTCACTATCACCATCATATCATCTCATCGGGACATGGAAAGAGCCTCCACGAAAAGGAGGTACGATTAGTACTTTAGGGCATTCCCTAGACAAAGGTACATTAGTACTGGCTAATCTTTCCACAAACATAGCTACAGATGGATGTAGTTCAGACGCGCAATAAAGCCTACTGTAAGGTGGTATTAGCACCGTATTGGGAAAATGTTCCTTGTTCTAACATGAACGCTGCCTTTACAAGCACCTCATAAAGTTGTAATCCTGCAAAGATATTATCTTCATATGAAGTGAGCTCGCATGAATCCCAGTTGTTTGGAAAGCAGTTACTCAAATGATGGACCTAATAAGGTAATACTTGTATATCTTCCCGCGAATCGTTCACTTCGAGTTTGTTAGTGTACTCAAGGTTTGGGTAATGTGAGCGTGCTTTCACAAGTGAGCTGTCTTGTTTACTCTTCAGTAATTAATGCACCACTAAAGGTTCCAAAACATAGTCAAATTATTGCAAAACAAATAATCAAGAAAATGATGTTTTTTCTCATTCACCCTTGTTAGGCTACGATTACAAACACATTTAGAAAAAGAAGGGTTTATCACAAATAGGGTAATTTATTGAAGGCAACACGAGAATTCCGTATTTTTGCACTTTTTATAGCAAAACAGATTTTTAGCCAAAAAAATAAAATATTGCTTCAGTAGATAGGCCTATATTTATTTTAATTAGTTGCATATTATAGTAAATTTAACAGTTATAGTTAGAATATTTTAAATTAAGAAAAAAAGTCTTGATAAAACTCAGTAAGGCTTTTGACAGATATTCAAGAAATTGTTGATTTGACTATGTGTAGAAAATCTAAATACATAAGAATCTATTGAATATATTTTTTTTTATTTTGTCCAAAAAATGTACACCCTATCCCTATCTTAAAATAATTCTATCCAGTCTACCTCACTACACCCTCTCTTTTTCAAGCCCATCATAATATTATATTCCCATTTGCGTACAAATTATAGATCAGGAATGGCACTGAGTGGCACGCAAAAATGATTACGGGGCCAGGATGACATGAAAAAAGTTAGCATTTAATACAACTTTTCCCATCTTGTTATAATTTTTTAAGTCAATAATATTTCGACAGTCATGTCTTTCAATTTCATGTCATGATGAACTTTATGAAGTAGATGGTTAAAAATCATCTTATCTTTTACTTACAATTCATCTTGTGTTAGTGTGAAGACAACAAGCTATGAACCGAACATTAATATGTTGGCTAGCATAATACAACATTTTTCAAACTAAAATGCAAAATATTTTGTAAGTTTTTAATTTTAATTAGCCTACATACATATCATTAATTTTTTTAATATGTTTAATCTAAGGTATTGAAATTAATATTGTCTAAGACATTCATTTTGACAATTTAATTAATCATCCTTATTTAAAATATAGGCCTAATTGTCATCAACATATTTACAATTTAATTTGATTTAGCCTATTCGTTAAATTACATAATATTAAACAATATTTGAATTTTAAATTCTCATTTAAAACAAAAAACAGTAAATAAAAGGTTGTTCACAAGACTTTTAAAATTCAGCTTGTCCTTAAGTGGAACGCTGGCTGGAAAGGTTTCGCCATTCCTATTCGTCTTTTCCCATTAGGCTTACCAGGCAATACCCTGAACAAGGTTCTGGATTTTTCCATTCGCATTGCATGTCCTGGCCAATGCAGCCTGCGAGAATATTACCTAAAAATATCGCTACTATACAGTTAATATTTTTTAGTAATGTAATAATATACGGAATATGAAACAAAAATTTTAATTCAAAGTTTTATTTATTGTTACTTGATAAGTATAAAAATTTAAAGGAGATAGAGAGAAAACCTTATTAATATTTTCTTGCAAATAATAACACTAAACACATTATATTCTACCAAAATGCATGCTTATCCTTTCGATACAGATACCAACTATAGTAGATAATTATTTTCTTTTGACGCGAGTACGCCATCCATACTTTTTCCTTCTTATGCTTGAAATAGTTAAAGTATTGATTCTTTTATCTCGATACCACATACCTAATAACGAGCTTTTTTTTCCTAGTTGGTTTCTCGCCCTATTCCCATGCAAATGCGGATTTACTTCCTTTTAATTCTAACTTCCTGAACTATATTCATCCCAGAAGGGTAGTAGGACAAAAAGAATGTTAGAACAAATGCTGCAAATGAGGAGGGAAGTTCCATCATGATTGTCGTGATATCACTAATCATGATCTTCTGTCTGGAGGTTTTTGGGTTGGCTAATTGCTCGGTGGAAGTTGGTACGCGCTAAGTAAGACAACAGTACTTTCGCTATGTATATTATACTCGCTTTGCTCGCCCAGTGAATTTTCTTTGCAAGTGGACGTAAACTAATGTAATTTCAGCGTCGTTTTAAAATTAAAAAATGCGTGGAAATGTGCAAAATTTACCTAAAATCAAAAAATCTAGCTCTATCTAAGGTATAACCGATGGAGATACGACAAAAAGTAATAGGATCCAACTTGTGGATCTCCCCAAATCCGTAGGTTGGTGCAATCCGTTTTTTGATAGGTCTTACCGTTTAGCCACAAGAGACCTCCGAAGAAAGGTCCACACCGACTTTAAAGTTGCTCCGCCATTTTGAACATTTTCGGGGGTTAAAATTTTTTTTTTTAACTTTTTGGAATTTTACCGTCGGTTACAGGCTATAAGCTATAAGTTTGTCAAATTTCAAGTTTCTACCTCATCTGGAAGTGGGTAAACATTAATGTCAGTGAGTGAGTGAGTCAGCCATGTGGCTTTATAGTAGTATAATTTGTTGCTTGGTACTAAAAGTGTCAATGTCAATTATTTTGCAACTTTTGTTTTATGGCTACATATTAAAAAGCCTGTTCAATCTATATTAACAAAAACCATTTTTTTTCGTAAGTTATACACAGATTTTAAAATGAAATATTTTTGGTGCCTTGGCTTTACAGCTGACGGTGAAACTGCTGAGGATCTAACCAACCTTTGATACATATATACTTTAGAAGCTCTATATCATCATGTTCTAGAACTGCCATTGTCCAAGCCTTCATGGTTGCAGGTTATTCTAAGTTGATGTATCAATGCCGTAGAAAGGGATGCGGGGGTCAGGGAGGGTTGTGGGGTGCTGGAACCCCCATCTGGAATTTGATGGATACGCTTTATGGGGGTCCATATTGTATAGGTGTAAACACTTTTACTAGCTAAAAGTATAGTACGACTTTTAGCAGAACCACCCTATAAAAATTAGCTTTCTACATCCTTGATCAATGCCATTTTAAAATGAACTTGTTCGTGAAAAGAAAGAATATCTAAAAATGTATTGGCTATTTGAAAATAATTCTATTTAGGTGTAGAAAGGCCAATATAGAGTTTAACTTAGTCGCATTCACATTTGGGGTATTTAGAAGACATTGATTGAAAGAGTTGATAGAGGCCCTATTCTCTGCTGAAAAAAAACTACCCATTTTTGACATGGGGCTTTTTAGCTCCAAGCTTATATATAGCAGAGAGAAAGAGAAAGTGGAAGATTATTTTGATACCCACTCGGGCCATACGCATACATATTATATACACTATATGGTAGGAATAAAGTAGGTACATTATAGAGGAAATAAATCAGAATTAGCAAGGTGGCATAATGAAAAACCATTTAGGAAAAAACACTTCATTTGAACTCCAAGCGTCTCCTACATCCCCGTTTAGAAACAAATAGACAAGCAGGTTGTCATGGAGTGCCACCAGGGTATACAAAACTTCCTATAACTGTACTTGTGATACGGTCTAAGCTATTAATACCACATTTGGCCACATAAACATGGACTTTGCTCTCTATCTCTACATGGGCTCCTCGTAAAAGTTAATAAATTTGAAGAAATACTAATTTAAAACGCTAATGTAACCACACTAACAGTCGGCTTTGTTGACACAGCTTTGCTCGCTGATGAGAAATTTCTATCGCTTATAGACTGCCTGTTATTCTTAAAGATGAGTACGTCAGAAGAGGTCCCATCTCGATCCTATTAGTACTTTTTGAGTTTACTGGAAACAAACCAACTCGAATGTATAGACAGATTTAGAGTTTTATTATATATAATGATTTAGTTGTTATTTTCTATTTAGAAATACGTATTAATTTATTTAATTTAAATAAAACATTTTAAACTCTAAAAAGATACATTTTGTTGGAATGAACCCCTGGAAACATTGCACCCTGTTCCGAACTAAAAATTTTGGATTTTGCAATTTGACCTATACTCATGGTCTGTATGTACTGGCTACAGCTGAAATTCTGTGATTTATTTAATTCAAATTTTATTATTTAGATGTCGATGGTCATACTTTGAAGCTATATCGTGATTTTGATTTTATATCTAAGCTTAAGGCTAGTGTACTAATGAACTATTATTGAAATTTTGAAATTTTTTATAAATGGCTTTAACAATTTTGTTTAAAATTAGTATAAGAGGAGTGGTTTTCATACGATAGTTAACGCTGTATCGTTATTTTTCAGAGAAAACATCTTTAAGATTCGTTTACTGATTAATGATCTATGAAAGTATGTATTATAGAACCAGCTATAATAATTTCGTCCAACATTTATGTCTGAAGAGTGTTTCATATTCTTATCAAAATCATGTATAGAATTATCCGAGGAAGACTTACAAAGTAGTAGCTATCTAATAATCAGTTGTTGAGGATTTTGCTTCAGATTAAAGGCAAAGTACGTTCAATTATGTTGTACGATTTATTAATTCATAGAAACAACACTATTTAGTTAGATAATAATAAAGAGTTTAAACTCATAGGTTTATGTAAATTGATTACGAGAGTAGTTGGTACTGATATTTATAATGGTTGCGATTTCACGTGAACGTTAAAATCTCCAAGCAGTTAAATGATAATTCCGTCAAAGATGATGGCTGAAAAAGATGTTCGTACTAATTTATGCTCAATTTATTTTCCCCTGCCAATTCAGGACTAAAATAGATTTTTTAAAAAAAGACTCCCTACCCGCTCGGATCATACACAAATATATTAATTTCGCTAATGTGGCATTTATGGTGAAAGTTTAAATGAGAGTAAATATACCCACATTTGCGTTGAGGAAGAGTGGGAAAACATTTAGGGAAAACCTGCCTTAGTACACCTCTAAAGAATACAAAACTCAACCTCCCCGTCACCAGAAAATACCCAGACTAAGTGAGCTTGACATTTAGAACACTGACTCACCTTTGCGGGTCAATACTGAAATAATGTGCCTCTCGTCAGCCAATGCAGTTTTCTTTTAGAGACAACGCACACCTCATTTAATAAAAATATACTTTACACTTACTTACTCAATAGCATTAGGAACTCGAAAATTCACTTACAAAAGTATGCCGCTATTCCTATCTTGAGCTAGTCCAGCTATCCAGTCCACCTCACTACACCCTATTCCTATCTTGAGCTAGTTCTATCCAGTCCACCTCATTACACCCTACCCCTATCTTGAGCTAGTTCTATCCAGTCCACCCCAATAAACCCTATCCCTATCTTGAGCTATTTCTATCCAGTCCACCTCATTACACCCTACCCCTATCTTGAGCTAGTTCTATCCAGTCCACCCCAATAAACCCTACCCCTATCTTGAGCTAGTTCTATCCAGTCCACCTCATTACACACTATCCCTATCTTGAGCTAGTTCTATCCAGTCCACCTCATTACACCCTATCCCTATATTGAGCTAGTTCTATCCAATTCACCTCATTACACCCTATCCCTATATTGAGCTAGTTCTATCCAATTCACCTCATTACACCCTATCCCTATCTTGAGCTAGTTCTATCCAGTCCACCCCAATAAACCCTATCCCTATCTTGAGCTAGTTCTATCCAGTCCACCTAAATACATCCTATCTCTACCAGGTCCATTCTAATGTTATCCTTCCATCTGCATTTAGGTCTTTCCAATGGTCTCTTCACATTGGGTTTGTCAGTCAATACCTTGAGCACGATTCTAGATTCTCACATTAGCGCTGTATGTCCTCCTAAGCGTAATCTAGGAGACTTACCTTGCTTTCGTACATCATATATTACTTTTCGTCATGTAAGCTAAGAGACCACGTTTCCCAACCAAAACTGGCATGACTAAACTATGGTTTAGTATCTTCTGGGTTTTACATTCCTTGGCAGCAGGCGGGCTGTTAACAAGTTGCTGAACTAGTAATAGCATGCATTTCCCGAGTGTATTCTATTCCTAATTTCCACTCTAATATCGTTATTGCTAATTAAAATTGGTTCCTAAATATGTAAACTCATCAACCATGACAAATGAGGTGTTCTAAGTAATCTCTAAATTATCGTCCTCAATCTGTGATCTTTGTGTTATCATATACAGTAGCCTCATGGCTTCTTTGGTGCTGACTGACAGTTCACAGCTGACTTTTGACAGTCAACAGTTAGGTATATACCTAAATTTTGGCTGTCAGAAGTGACAGCTGCTAAACACATGTTTTTTTTTTGCAGATCATATGGTTCAGCGTAGGGATACATAATTTGGTCTGGTAGCTTTTCAAAGCCGTCAGCTGTCAGCTGTCAGTCAGCACCAAAAAAGCCATGGGGCCAATGTACGTAGTCTTTTCAGCGTTCACTCCTAAACCTATTTACTTACTAGCTTCTAACAAAGTGTTTGCATTTATTGCAACAACTTCCTTACTTATTACCTAACAAAGCAAAATCATGTGCTTATCTTAATAGCTGCACTGTACCGTTTAGTGTCAACTCTTCCCTACTCTCTTGCATTATAATGATAGCTTACTCCAAGGCTAGATTTAAAAGTAAAAAGGAGAGTGCATATCCTTGTTTCAATGTACAGAACACTATAATAAAATGGTATATTGTGCTTACCAGTAGTGCCATGACCAATATCTTTGGCTTTAAAACCCTCGGAAACGGTTAAAATAAATCTTCTGGCAAGATTGATACCCTTATATTTAATGAGAAGTGAAGCAACCAGTCAATTTGATAGTTAATTGTTCATTAAATATGTGAAAGGTGGCTGGCTTTACAAGTTATTTTCGGTAAATAACAAACCAAGTGAGGAAATATGCTAAAAACCGTGATTTTAACTGTATGCTGCTTCCATTCAATGAGAATATCTAACTACCACTATACGAGATCACTTCTTTAGGCGTGGTAGACTGTCACTCAATATGTTAGGCGAAACAAAATATACAAAGAAAGCACCTCCTTCAAACGAGAAAACTGGATTTTACTGAACATGACTTTAAATACCTTACACAGGCCGATTTTTTTCAAGAAAAGGCCTTATATAGATTATAAACAAATTTTTTGCTGCCAAAATTAATGAAATTTTACTATTTTATTAGTGTTATTTTATTGATATTAATAATATCTATCAAAAGTGACAGAAATATAACACATGACTTGACGTATGAATACGTGCAAGTAGATCTAGTAAGTTAAGATTCTTCATATGCAAATTTGACGGTTTGAAGTTTAGGTCATATCGTTTTAATATAATGAGTTTTCGTTAGTATATCAAAAAGCTAGTTTGTTTTCAAAGGCTATTTTGTGATTTATGTACTCAATAGTACTAAAAATAACATGTATTATTCTATTGGAAATTGTCTCAGACCACATGTGAGCTAGAAAGGATATGACGCTATCCCGCAGGCTTGCTGACCATCTTTACTACTGTTTGTGGTTTGGAAATGGATGTTTGTGTGTAGATGTAATGGAGGTCTGACAGCCACAACTTCTCTATCTAAGGTCGGTATTACACGGTAACATTTCTTTGATAAAATAAATAGAAGATATAACTTTGACAATCTATCAAGTATCTTTTGTAAAATAGTATATTATACACTTATTTTATTTTATTTAGACACCTCGGAGAGAAAATATTGTGATCGTCATCAAAATCTAACTCGACATTTGGATATATGTCAACGTTTCATGACCCCCTGAAACCAAAAAGTTTTTTTCGCAATGTCGTCTGTCTGTCTGTCTGTCTGTCTGTACCTCGGGCTAAAGCAAAAACTATTTTACCGATTGGGCTAAAACCTGGTATCTGGGGTTTTCATAAGTACCCCCCAAGGGGTTTTTGGATTTAGATATCCAACCCTAAATTTAAGGATAGTTTACTGATGGAAAAAAGAGAAAAAAAAATCGACTTTCTTGAAATTCACTTTAACGATTTTAATTAAATTTTGTATCTAGAAATTTTTTATGTTAATAAAAAAGATGGCAGTTCTCATTTTCTCATGAAAATTACTTTGAGGGTACTTTACATAAGGGAAACTCTCCAATGTTCATAGTTTATCCACAATTATTTGAAATACGAAATAACTTATGATTTTAAAGTTGTAGTATTATTAAAGATAAAAATCTTTTACTTTTAATATACTTTTATAAAACCAATAATTTCTGAGCTATAAACAAATATTTATACTTTTTAATTCAGGTCTTTGAAAATGAATTTGATTCTTATTTTCTTTGAGGCCAAAGATGTTTCTCTTTTCTCAATTTTTCTGTAACAGTGTTCCTAGTTCCTAATGCCGTAGAGTAAGTAAGTAACAGTGAATATTATTTCATTTATGATTTTTGGTGTTATGTTTCTACAACAAAGTATAGACCTATTATTTCGTTTCACAAATCTTACGAGTTTTTAGTATGCCTATTTTAAGATAAAAGCGAGAGAAAGTCTGTGTGGTGCACCGCAAAATGTATTTAAATGAAAGTCAGCTTATTGAACATGCCTTAGGGTTATATCAAAGAAAAGTGTGATATTATGAAAGTTTAATCTATACATGCAAAGCAGTTAAAAGTGTGATGGTCCAATATGAATACACAAACTCAACATTTTAGCTATTATAGCTTGAGTGTTTTATTAATTTACTTTTAATTAATATAACATCTCTGATGATCAAATTGCCAAAAGTTTTATGGTTAAATCATATACATTTTTGACAGGATTTTCATCCATTTTTAAAATTACAAATATTGGTCAGACCTATTTTTATCAAAGATGCTATTAACTATTCTTCCATTTATTTATAAAATAAATATTTTTCTTTAACAAAATAAACATGACAGTGTAATGCCGACCTAAAGAAAGATGTGTGGGGTCTTCATCATGTTTTCCAACACGTTCGCTTCCTTGGAAATCTGCAGCTTTTTATCCCATGCTTTACGTAATACTATCCATACGGTCTATCTGATTTTATACAAATGGAGTAAGGAAGAGGAAGGGAAAACTTTAAGAAAAAACATCCGCATTTTCATGATGGGAAATCCATCGTGTGGCTTGTTGGCAGGGTAGGAAGAGTTTGTCTAACTGTACTTGTGAATGGTTTTGATCGTTCGCTAAATAATTGTTATTTAATATTTTTATTTGCGTAAACCCCCCCCCCCCC
>CABFWB010000331.1:217611-228052 GCA_902151455.1 Timema bartmani | reverse complement strand
CCCCTCTCCCCATAGTCACCCTCCCCCTCTCCTTCCTTCCACATCTACAGCCCTTCTCTTCCCCCCATCAACCCATATTCCTCCTTCTCCTCTCCCACTACCCCAAACTCCCTCCCCTGAAACCCCCTCTCTCATATCCTCCCCCTCCCCCTCCATACCACACAACCAACAATTTGGACCCATAATGTTAAAGTCCTACGAATGATTACACAATTCTCATTTTATTTCCCCTACGCATGTGACAACCAGATTGCCAGCGTTGAGACTTGAACCCATGATGGTGAATTCCCATTCCGACCCAACGATCACCCACCTTACCCCACCCTTCTCCACTTTAAAAATTTCTAACAAAAGTGACAGCTGCACATCACATAGCTTGTGAATGTTTTAAAACAGTTTTAGTAGCTTAAGTGACTGTCAAAAAATTCTGACAAAGAGGCAATATTTCTATCAAACTAAGCGGTTTATTTCCCAACTTGACATCCCTGGTAAAAATGGCGCCTCGAATCAGACGAGCGTATTGAAGTGGTCCAAGCACCTGTATAGACACACCGTGAAAAGTATTATTCGTCCAAATAATAATGTTGATTATTTGTTACTGCACCAGCTTTCAACACTAGTGAACAAGAATAATGTGTTTTGTGCTCTGTTTAAACGACAAGATAAACCTGTGCTTGGTGTAGTTATTCATTGGAGAGAGAAGAGTTATTGAAAACCGGACTCTCTAATCAGAATAGCTTTACCTGAATCTTGCTATCGTCTTGTTACAACCATTTACTCCGATATGTTGTGAGAGTTGCATAATTTTCATCAAAGAAATTGATTAAATCCTTAATGATATGTTAAGCACCGTGTCTTACTTCCCGTTCAGGTTATACGATTAGTGCTAATCACGCCTATGGGTTAGGGATCAGAAACGTTTAATTCAAAGAAATTGTACCCGCATTTGCGTGGAGAAAGTGTGGGAAAACCATTTAGGAAAACACCATCAATACACCCGACCAGGATTGAACCATGATCTTCCCGTCATCAGCAGTCTAGTATATTGCGAGACTCACGCCTTAGACCATGCGACAACCAAAGCGGGATTTAAGAGCGTTCATCATAGCAGGTCCAACTCAGCTCCCGGCTCTCATCTGCGTTTGTGTGTGTGCGCGCGAGGTATGGGAGTAAAAAGGAAAATAAAAGACCTACTGTTTAGTATGAATGTATCTACTGAGCCTTATTGTGCTCTATTCTTTATTTTAATTAGTTATATTCACTATCACTAGGTGTCAGCATCGCACTGATGTCTTGTTATTATTCCCGCCCTTCTTCCCTAATGGCTCTAGGCTCGTTCGTCCCGCGCTTTTTATATAATAACGGGAAAAACTGTTAGCAAAGAGTTTTTTAGCCTAGGAACACACAGCCATGAAACTCTCTCGTGTGAAATAATTAATAATGCTGAAGAAATAAGATTGGGTCGCCCTAGTTATCATCTCATCACTCCAGGTACTCTCATTCACCATTCGCAAAGGTAGGCTCATAGCTAATTAATTGGTTTTGCTCTGTGTTTGATAATCTAAAGCTTGTGTGAAAAATCTCGTCTATTAAACACCGCAAACACCTACAATATGCCAGAAATGTGTGCAGTGCATTCGTATTTGAATGATTACTCATCATTTTCCGTGGTGACGATGGGTGACAAAGCGACAAAGTTTATTGTTAATAACTACAGTATGTCCATATTATGACAGAATAAAGATTGGTGCACAGTGCTTAGCTGTGAAGCTATTCTAAAATGGTCAAAAACGGCTCTTTCAATGTATTTTTTTTTATACAAAAACCTATCATTTAATATTTCAACAATATTCATTATTAGGAACTTTTATTAACTCTTTATTTCCATTAATGTTTAATTAGAAGGGATCCACGTGCAATAGCGTTCGTGTAAATTTACTATTTCTAGCTGACTGTATCGCCGAGTTGAT
The DNA here is from genome assembly GCA_902151455.1 of Timema bartmani. Taxonomy (NCBI): domain Eukaryota; kingdom Metazoa; phylum Arthropoda; class Insecta; order Phasmatodea; family Timematidae; genus Timema; species Timema bartmani. The sequence continues at coordinate 226,082 of CABFWB010000331.1, read as the reverse complement.
TGGCATGTGATGCACGGTTCTTAATCAAATTAATATCTAATAATGACGAAACTTAGTAGTAGCCTTTCTTACCTGTCTCCTAACACCTACTTGAGAATATTTTCCAAGGATATTAAGCCTTTTCATAGCCCAGAGCACTTAGGCAATGGTCCTCACACTCCTAGAATACGTATTTTGTACCCCGTCTGGAACGCTAAGTAGGGGAAAGGGTAAGGCATGAGTGGTGCCGACTCCAAGACCACTATAATTAGGAAGTCCACAAGACTGGTAATAACTCTGGTTGGCTCAGTCAGTAACTGAGGGAAAGAAAACAGCACCAATTCATGAAAATTGAGGTAGGCGTGCTGAAAGATTTCACGACTTTTTTTTTTTTAACTCGGAAAACATTTTAGGCTCGTAGGGGTTTAAATATCGCTAGAGTTGGCAGAAGTGGCTAGTATGAGGGCTCTTGACTCGAGGTAGAGGGCTCGATTCCAGATGAACACATTTCAGCGGTTAATAATTTTTATTACTCACTTCGACGGCCATGTGGTTTAACACGCTACTCTTGCAGTATTACTAGAACGCCGATGACGGGTAGATAGAGGCTTTCAAAATTTTTGAAAATTGTTTTCCACTCTCCCTCTATGAAAATGTGGGTACACTTTCTATAAATATAATCTTCATAATCCCTAAAAATCATTAGCGTAACTAATACATCAGTGTGTAACCCGAACGGTTAGTAAGACGCGATGCTAAAAAAGAATCCGTTTACAGATAATTTATATTCATAATTTAGTTTAAACTCTTCTTAATATTTCTTGAAAAAATAGACGTATTATTAAAAATAAAAATATTCGTAGCAGTTATCAAGGTGTCTGATGATATAATTACATTGTTATTTTCCTCCGTTAGTTGAAAGGTCAGGGTTCATATTCTAGTTACATTCTAAGGTGCTTTCCTACAAGGGATTTCCACAGACGTCTTTACATTTTTTTCCCGCGCTAATGCGTTTTTTCCCCTCCACATCTTTAGTCATTAAATTGATTTTTTTTTGCCATGCTCCACGATGACTAGCCGTTCTAGCTATCTGTAAATTTGTACTAATGAGATATGAACAAGGAAGGATTTGGACAAAGTGTACTCTCATTTGCGTAGAGGGAATGCGGGAAACAATTAAAATTAAACTAGCTCAGTAAACCCAGCTGGTTTTCAAACCCTGGAATCACAATCACCGACAAACCTGACAATAAGAGACCTACTCTTTTGTCCTCATGCTATATTTTATTTTCACCCCATCAAAACATAGACTTACGCTAGTGAGCTAGGGATTAGGAAGTTAGAAATTAGAGGAAACGTACAAGAATATTCCTGGAGAGAAAACGGGAAATCATTCCGGGAAAAAAAAAAATCAGTACACCAAGTTAGGATTTAAACTCTGACCTCCTCGTCAGTGTTTAGTCAGACTAGATGTGCCTGACATTTAGTCTGCATGCCCACCAATTTAGATAATTTGTAGGCTAGTAGTTGAGATGACCTCTTATTTTAAAATAATGTTAAGCTGAAATAAAAAATTAAAGGTACAGGGGGAAAAGGAGGAGAGTCCAATTTTAGCCAGAATTAAACTAGTTTTCCATCTGTTAGACCATCATTAGACCTTCATAATGTACTCTGTATTGTGCTTAAAAGAGGTATTCGCAATATTTAAAATAATTAAAAATATTGTCGTGACCTACCCCCCGTGGGCTCGATTTGTCAGGATATCTTGTTGGAAGGGTAAGGTTGCAGGCAAGCTAGTTGTGTGGGTTCAAAATAATAAGTATCTTTACAAATTTTAGTTTAATAGAAGTTACTCAAATATAATACAAAATGTGATGTTTAGACGAAAGATAAAAAATAAAGAGACTGGATGCCCGCGCTCGTGGAAGAACTGGCTTAACTCATGGAAACTTAGACTGATGGAATTGACTGACACGGCACGTGACCCGTACATAACTCGATCTCGGGACCCTGGGCTCGACGGATGCCTTATAAGTATGTACAAGTACTACTGATGACCCGAAGATGTAGTCTGATAAGGTGCGACGTTGGGCAGCGTAACTAACTGTGATACAGATGGAATTGTGACAGTCTCGATGCCAAAAAACAAACGTATTTTATACCCCGCAATGGCCCCTTTCCTGGCAAATTATTTCAATTATTTTTATGAATTGTCAGCGTTCTCTTTTAACCTTTCTAGTTCGTTTCTTCATTCATATAAACTAAGCCAGTACTTTTCAGCCCGTGCATCCATTCGAGTTATGTAAATCAAAACAAATATCCAAACATTTCTCAGCGGTTATGACAATATATATTTGCTGAGCTCCTTATGGGGATTGATATATAAAAGTTGATGTCCTGGAAAATGTGTACAGTGTGACTTCCCCCTATTTCCCTTGTATCCTTCAAATGTAATTTAATTTATTTCTCGGGCTTGCATCGAGACCAAATCCCTTTCTTTCCCCCCTTGAAGAGACTTTGGTTCACTGGGAGCTTGGAGCTTCAAATGTCTGGTAAATTCAACTAATCCAAGTTAAATGATAGCTAAGAGACTGCAGTCTTTAATCAAACAAATATTTTTAGTAATAAAAAGTAAAAAATACCTCCACCCTTCACCTCAAATACTAAACGAAAATATCAGGTTTATAAATAATGTCAACTATACTACACTAGCAACGTTGGCCTGAATGTAAGTTGGGTATTCGGGCGCATTTCAGTTGGGCTACGAATTCACCTGCGTTTAAAAGGGTAGTGTTAATCCCACATTTCAGTTGGGCTACGAATTCACCTGCGTTTAAAGGGTAGTGTTAATCCCACATTTCAGTTGGGCCACGAGTTCACCTGCGTTTAAAATGGTGGTGTTAATCCCAAGTTAGAGTTGGTCCACGAGTTCCTTCTTGAAAATTTTAAACAAGGCGTACTTGTGGACTAACTCGTCCCCGGCTGTTGTAGCGCTCCATTTAGTATGGTTTCAAGTGTTTTCTCAAGCTGAACGTAAAACAGCAAGTGAGGGATAGTAAGACACAACAAAATGCGAAACTATCCTAACCTAACCTAGCCTACCCTAACATAGCCCAACCCAACACAGCCTAACCTATTGCACAACATGATCACACTCTAAACAAGCCTAACCTAATATAAAGCAAAATGATTGGTGGGGCTGAACTCGTATTTATCCGTAAGTCTATTATCTGCTATAGCTTTCATGACCAATGAACGCTGCCCAATTAAGCTATTAGTGTGGCCCAACTAAGCTATGATGGTAATCCTCCTATACTGGATATCATCGGTGAGGGAACTGCACGGCTACTATTGGGAAACATTGTTGTCATTTTATTGTTCTCGTGTGGTCAATATTCCATTAAATATGAGCCTAGTTTTGCAACACCGATTCGACGATGTTGTCAGTATCTCCTTCTTACCCCTCCCCTCTCCCCCCTCATCACACTCCTTTCCGACATAATTGAAAACGAGGAGATTTGGCAACCGAGAGAGAGTGAAAGTAAAGCTCTTTTCCATAAGACCTGCAGTTACCTCAGCGATGATATCGAGTATAGTTGGTGACCGTGGCCCAACTAAGCTATGAAGCTTTTGTGACAATGGGTCCGTGACCCAACCCGTAATGTTCCATGGTATTGCGGTATGGGAGGTACTTAAATTGCACTCATAAAATCTCATACCATATCTGAACCGGAACAGCAGAAATACTCAAATGTGTTACTAACCAGGACTCGAACACGAATGTTTCTCAGAGGCTAATATAAGTATTTGCCTCATTGTTCTCAACCACTATATACATATATGTTTTCCAATTAATGATAACTTAACATCCATGACGTACGTATTTGTCTTGTCCCTCCTTCTTCCGTTAAATAAAACTGTCAAGAACTCTTAATAGAGTTCAACTCTAGCCAAGTGACTCGTGGCGGTGAGTGCGACTGCGCAGACTAGACGTGACCAGACACACCAAGCGTCTCGTTTCTCTTCCAATGACAGACCAAACAGAATAACATGTTTTTGTTCCAACTCTTGTGACAAGTTTGTCCTTTTCTTGTTCATCTCACTGAGATTCGTACCATTTTTAGCTCTTCTTCAAATGGTTGCTACCTTGGAGACAATGGAAGGTGCTTGTTTTCTAAGATAAGGAGTGTTGATTATTATAACAAACCTGTTGCTCCCTTAAAGACAATGGAAGGTGCTTGTTTTCTAAGATAAGGAGTGTTGATTATTATTACAACCTGTTGCTCCCTTAAAGACAATGGAAGGTGCTTGTTTTCTAAGATAAGGAATGATGGTTATTATAACAACCTGTTGCTCCCTTAAAGACAATGGAAGGTGCTTGTTTTCTAAGATAAGGAGTGTTGATTATTATAATAACCTGTTGCTCTCTCAAAGACAATGGAAGGTGCTTGTTTTCTAAGATAAGGAATGTTGGTTATTATAATGTCATGTTGCTCCCGTAAATACAATGGAAGGTGCTTGTTTTCTAAGATAAGGAGTGTTGATTATTATAACAAACCTGTTTCTCCCTTAAAGACAATGGAAGGTGCTTGTTTTCTAAGATAAGGAGTGTTGATTATTATAATAACCTGTTGCTCTCTCAAAGACAATGGAAGGTGCTTGTTTTCTAAGATAAGGAGTGTTGATTATTATAACAACCTGTTGCTCCCTTAAACACAATGGAAGGGGACTTTTTATCTAAGAACCCGCCTCGGTGGCGTAGTTGGCTAACGCGCCAGTCGTGTTGAGCTCGACCGCCGAGGACGGGTAGATCGAGGTTCGAATCTTGATCGGGTGAACTGGTGGTGGTTTTTCCTCAATGGTTTTCCACTCTACCTCCACGCAAAAGTGGGTTCACTTCCTCTAAATGTGAACCTCCCAATTCCTAATCCATTAGCTTAATTAGTACTTAAGCGTATAACCCGAATGTGTAGTAAGACGCGGTGCTAAATATTATTATTATTTTATCTAAAATAAGGAGTGTTGATTATTATAATAACCTGTTGCTCTCTTAAAAACAATGAAAGGTGCTTGTTTTCTAAGATAAGGAATGTTGGTTATTATAACGACATGTTGCTCCCGTAAATACAATGAAAGGTGCCTGTTTTCTAAGATAAGGAGTGTTGATTATTATAACAACCTGTTGCTCCCTTATAAACAATGGAAGGTGCTTGTTTTCTAAGATAAGGAGTGTTGATTATTATAACAACCTGTTGCTCCCTTAAAGACAATGGAAGGTGCTTGTTTTCTAAGATAAGGAGTGTTGATTATTATAACAACCTGTTGCTCCCTTAAAGACAATGGAAGGTGCTTGTTTTCTAAGATAAGGAGTGTTGATTATTATAATAACCTGTTGCTCCCGTAAATACAATGGAAGGTGCTTGTTTTCTAAGATAAGGAGTGTTGATTATTATAATAACCTGTTGCTCCCTTAAAGACAATGGAAGTTGCTTGTTTTCTAAGATAAGGAGTGTTGATTATTATAACAACCTGTTACTCCCTTAAAGACAATGGAAGGTGCTTGTTTTCTAAGATAAGGAATGTTGATTATTATAACAGCCTGTTGCTCCCTTAGTGTCAATGGAGGGTGCTTGTTTCCTGAGATCAGGAGTGTCGATTATTATAACGACCTGTTGCTTCCTTAGAGACAATGGAGTGTGGTTGTTTTCTAAGGTCATGGTTGTTAAAAATATAATGACCGGTTGATTTTTTGAAGACAATGAAAGGTGCTTGAATCCGGAAATCAGCGGTGTTGAAAGTACATAGTACAACTGTTTACCAGCATGGAGAATATTAACGATGTTTGTTTTATAAGATAAGGAATGTTTATAATTAGGAATTATAAATATTATCACTTAATAATGAATATTTGAAATAAATATTTTGAGCTCTAAATGGAACCACCATATAACATTTTATCTAGCTCAAGTAAATTTTCTTCCTAACGACCTAAAAGTTATTTTGAAACTTTATACAATAAATGCCTACAAGTATAGTAAGGACACAGAAGAAATAAACTTATATGACAGCTAGCAAAAACTAATAAAACTACTTTTATCTATTCATACGTCGAGTCATTTTTGGGGTGTTCGGTGTTCCCTTTAATAATATTATCAATATTGATAAAATAATACTGATATAATCCATGTTGGGTGCTAAAATAGATAAGTTTATTTTTATCTTCTTACCTCGTTCTTACTATATACTTCTACTGTTCCAGCTATTTAATTTAGTGTTGCTGTTATTTTTCAGAACAAACGCTTCCCTGCTCGTATCATCGAAGCAAGGGACTCTTAGATCAATATAGGTATAAGCTGACTTTGTTAAGGGTGGGTGAGCACATAGAAGCGTTTAAGATGTTTAGAAATCCTGCATTATTTGTAAGATAGTTTGATAGTTTCTAATATATTTGTCTTCAAAATTCAGGCGAAAGCTCTGACCAAATAAAAAGTTTAAATTTTAAATTTAAAGTGTTTTTTTAATGTGTAATAACTTACATAAAAACCTATAAAATAATCCAATTTTATCTTAAAATTGTATGTAGCGAACTTAACAAAATGTGACTTTATTTTATTAAGGGGGCTAGATCTAATTTTCTAACCTTTTGCTTTTATCTCAGATGTAGGCCTACACATTTTCATGTAAAGCATAGTTGAGTTTTTTTTAACTTTACACTCAAAATTTAAACTTTTTAAATGGTCATACACCCACTGAAAATTTTCGCCTACATTTTTATGCAAACAATAATAAAGAATATCAAACAACTTCTTAAATAATGTGAGATTTCTAAACGTCTGCAACTCGTATCAATGCTCTCCCTTGTAGCAATCTTAATGTGGGAGAGTAGGGAACGTGAAAAAATGCCAGTGCCTTTTACATTATTAATTTTTTGGCAAAACCATTTTTTGATCAGATTAAATCAAATATTGCACCAGTAAAAATATAAGGGTTTAATTTTCTTCACATGGTGATATCAACTGTTGTTGAGTGCCTGTCAAGGGTTTCCTGGAATTGAATGACAACTTTTTCTTTTCATTTAAAAAGTTTGTTATTCAGTGCAGCTATGCTTATTTTTTTATTTTGGCCAAAACATATTTTACTATTAAACCTACAAAAACACTGCCCTTAACTCATGTTCCTTAGACTCCCACCTTAAGGTTTGGGTAGTTGGCTAGTCATAACTGGCAGGGCTAGTAGAATTGAAGATGACTTTCATCTGGGGCTCAATTCTGAATATGTTGAGCTTTTTTATTTTTATTTTAGCTTAAGGTATTTCTCATCCTTCCTTCAGGTAGATTCCAGTGGAATTCCTCCCTATGTCCTCATCATATTACCCTTCCCCTTCCACCCTTTAAATTAAGCCATCAATAACCTTCTGTTAAAACGTACCCTAAAAAAATGCTAATTAATACTAGAGCTTGCTATGAGCCCTTCACTGTAGCTAAGTGGTCAGAGAGCGGTTGACCTTAAACATAAAGGACTCCGTCTCGATTCTGAGTGAAACTAAGACGATATAAAAGAACCGTGGAAAGTATAGTCCGATCCAAATAGGAAGGAGCCTTTTTCAGCCATCATATAGGTTACTAAAATAATTTTCATTTATTTATACGTCAAGCTATTTGATCCATATGGGTCATTCATAATTATAATATCAATATCTATAAAATAATACTATTAATACAGTAAAATAATAAAAATGTTGACAGCCAAAAAAAAATTGGTATTTTCAGAAAGTTCATTCATTTCAAAATCTTACTATAGTTAGTCTATATAAAACATTAAAAAAAATTGTGTATACAATATTGAAAAAAAAATTCGATATGTTATTTTTCAGCATTGATACTAACTGTTAGACGTGGCAACTTCGGAGCATTTGAGTTGACGTATGCATTTATGAAAGTAATTTTAGTAACTGTCAGAACCCGCTTCAGTGGCCGCATGGCTTAAGGTGTCACACTCGTATTAGACTGGCCTGTTGATGACAGGGAGATTGAGGTTAGAATCCCGGTCGGACCTAATGAAGGCATTTTTTCCTAAATAGTTTCGCACTCTCCTTTCACATAAGTTAGGTTAAATTACCTCTAAAATACTTCCTTCATCATCCCTACCTTATTAGAATAATTACCATATATGCGTATAACCTGAACAGGTAGCGGTGATAAAATTAATAAATAATAATTAATGGGCTGTTCGTTTACTCGTATATTTCTCCATGCAGACCGCACTTTGCTTTCCTCCTGAACTGTTTTCAGACTAATAGTTAAAATTTAAAAACATGTACTTCTTACTTTCATATTTTTACTTTCTCTCTATCTTATAGGTAGAGAAAGTATGGTGATCGTCAAAAAAATCGAAGTCGAGATTTTGATGAATTTTGACGTTTCATGACTTCCTGAATCCGAAAAAGTGGTTTTTGAATTTCCGTCTGTCTGTCTGTCTGTCTGTCTGTCTGT
>CABFWB010000331.1:195649-208207 GCA_902151455.1 Timema bartmani | reverse complement strand
ACACATACACACACATACACACACATACACACACATACACACACATACACACACATACACACATACATACATACATACATACATACATACATACATACATAATCACGCCAGTCCCTTATGGGGTAGGCAATAAACTGTGCATATAGCTCAAAAAACAACTCCGTACTTAGTCCATCCTCACTAACTTTCTCCCCACATCCCTATCCTAGCATACTTCCTTCGCTTCAACAACAGCCATACACCGAGTCATTCATACTCTATTATTCTTAAAACTCTTAATGTTTTATCTTTTTAGTCTACAACATTTAGCCACGTATTATATGGCATACCCCTTCCTTTTGATCCACACACTCTACCTTCATATATTTGATTCGTCACTCGATCCACACACATCATTTCAACATGCCCAAACCAAAGTAAGACACCTCTTTCACACTAACCTATTGGATTCCCACTTAAACTGCACTTCTTCAATACCCATTAATTACTGGTTGGATATATCATTTCAACCGCATTTAATTTGCTCTCGTGGTTCTCCTGACAAACCCACGCTTCACACTTATAAATAAATATTGGCGTTAACACCATTTTATGTAGTTCACTGCTATCTTTGCCTCTTTAAATACTACTTCATTCTTTGCAATAGTCCATATATATCCAACTACTCTCCGAGATGCATTCACCCTTCTGTTGATTTAACCATCCATCCTTCGATTTTACAGAACATTCTGCCCAGATACGGTACACAAAATCACTCACTTATTCTAACAGTTTTCCATTTATACTAAGCTGACAATCATTTCCTGATACGTCCTTATAAAAAATCTGTCACCTTAGTTTTGGAGACATTAATACAAAGATCCATTCTACCTATCATAATATTCAATCTCTGTAATTCATTCTCAATTAACTTTCACGTTCAGCCATTAATATGGCATTATCTGCTTATAGCAGCACCCTCACATTCACACTTTCATTGCATTTACTAAATATTCATCCATATGATACTCTATCCGAACATTCCGTAATATAATCCTCTTCAACCGATGGTACGCTTTCTCCAGATCAACAAATACACAATACATTTTTTTCCTAACTCCCATACATTTCTCAGTCACTTTTTGCAATGCAAATATATGATCCATACAATCTCTACCTGACATGCACACCCCAAATCTTGTCCTCGGATATTTCACGCTCCCTCTCGATTAAGACTCTCGAAAAAACATTTTTATGGAATACTCAACAAACTAATTGCCCTATGATTTGTATATTCACTCTTACCGCCTTTGCCTTTGTACAAATAAACAATTACAGCATTCTTTCAGTCATTAGGAATATTAGAAAACTAGTACACACATTGAACAACTCACACAATCTGTCAAATAGTACCGTGCCCCCACACTTAAGTATTTCACTTGTGCTCCCCATTTCGCTCGCAGTTTTGCCATTATTTAACACTTCCATGGCTTTTAACAGCTCACCCTCGTTAATTCTTTCACTCATCATAACATATTTCCTATATTCTTATAATTTCTCTATGTTTTCGCCATATAATCGCTCAAAACACTCCCTCTATCGGTCTCTTTTATTGGTTTCACCACAGACCATCTCACCACGTTCTTCTGAATGTCATAGGTTTTTCCTTGCACTTCTTGTTTCATTCTCACTGACCACTTAGAACAGCTTATTATTTTCTTCAAAACCATTTTGCAGTATTTATCCTTCTTTTCATTTGTTCCTTACTTTCCTTTACTAATGTCTTTGCATTCATCTTTTTCGTTTTGTGTATGTCCCATAACCTCGTCTTCAAATAATAATAATAATAATAATAATAACAAAGAGCGGGTAAAATTTTATTTGAAACAAAATGTAGCCAGGAGTTTTTTAACCCCAGTTTTTAAAATGTTTTTATCGTCACAAAGGTGGAGTTCTTATCTAATTATTATTTTGCTACTAATAGCCCAGAGTTTAAAGAAATATAACTTGTTTGTGATTAAACCAATCATGACACATTTAACATTAGCATACCTCAGCAAACATTTCAACAAAGAATGGGAAGTTAAATTATTCAATTTCTCAAAATTATAGCGCATGGAATCTTGTTTCGAATAATGTAAGCATTTTTATTTATGATACTTATATTAAGTTCTTTGTTTTGTATTTCATAATAGGTAAGCTTATCAAAAACGCTGAATAAATGAAACCTCATATATGTGCTACAATGGTGCTTGCTTATTTTTCCATACACAATCTTATACAAAATTAACTTTACAAATTAGTCAACTCTCCTCTAGATTAGAAAATAAACTTCCAAACCATGTTCCATTTCCAATGCCTGCACTAGCTGCAGTTAAAAGTGTATGTTTATTTTATTTAGAAGTTTGTTTGTATTCAGTTTTTTAACGTTGACTTTAATCTCTAAATTAATTCTTTACGTGTTTATCTTTAGTTTTTTTTTTTTAGTCAAGCTAGAAACCAAAATATATCACTTAGTTTTCCAAAAAAGGTGTTGCTAAATGCTCTGAGTGCCATCTTTTGACGGAGTTTAATGTTTATTTATCTAATTTATACTTCCAAAAACAGAGGTGTATCATAAACAAAACACATTAAGTGGGCCAGCTCAGTAAGCGAGAAATTGTTGCGTGGACATTCAGTCTAATGCAATATCTAACTATATGACGTGTGTTATTTCAAAATATGGTTCACGCAAAAAAAAAAGTGGAAATATTCCAAAAGGCTATTATTAACTGTCCTTAACAACCTTATAGTTTGAGTTTTATTAATAGAAAAACATTGTGACAATGTGATAATGGCTCATTTTCAACGTATTTTTGAGCATATTTGCATAGCTATGTGACTAGGTTTGTTAAAGAAGGGCTCTAAATCCAGCTTTCCTCTAACAAATACAGCAATTATTTAATGGGCTCATGACAGAACATTTTAAGATGTTTGAGAACTAGCATTGAGCTTTTCTCTTTACATTGAAATGAAAAGTTTCGTAGTTTTCTTTCCTCTCTTTCTTATTTTTTTAACACCACGTCTTACTACCCGTTTGGTTTATACGCTCGCTTTCTTATTGACATAACTAAGGGTGGCTGTAGGCGAAGGACGAAAGGTAGTTAAAGCTTATAGAGAAGTAGTTTTAGAAAACGACACCAACCATTGTATTTTAAGCCGTGTGGTTTGAAAGCGATTGATACCTTCTTGCTGAACGAGGCGGCCGCCTTAATCCCACCACCTTTGTCTACCATCCTTGTCCATGTCGCGCATGCGCGCTGGTCGCTTCTAAACGACGTCTTGTATTGGTCGGGCTACCACATCCCATGATTCGTGCAAGTTGCCTTGTCTCTTCTCATCTCATGAGGACCACTTCTGATCCAGGTCCAGGGGTCACATTCCTCTCAGACCAGTGTTGTCCAAAATGTATATATGGTGAGGGACCTTGGTTCGGCTCTCATCTGCAACATACAATCACGGTCAAGAAACACAACTTCTAGAGCAAGGCCGTAGCCAGCCAATAATTTCAGGGGGGGTTTAGTGGACACATCCTCCAATTGTGGAAGGGTAGAATATTTTTTAAAACGATAAATAGTTTTAGAGGCTATCTGAATTTTTTTATGGCAACATAACCCCCGAACTGCCGAAGGATAGGAAAAATTACAAATATTAAACACTTCTAGACGCTCTCTGAAGTGCTTTTTATGGTAACACAACCCCCTAATTTCTACTTGTACCTTAATTTTGATATTGTTTGAATCATAAATAAAGTCATATATATCTAGTTCATAAAATTTCAGGGGGGAGTTTGAACTCCTAAAACCCCTCTCTTACTACGGCCTTGTTCTAGAGGATAGTGACACCAATAAAAGTACCATACAATGTCCGTTTTAAAACAAGATGAAATTTAGATTTGTTTTATTCTCCGTCTCTGTCAGTGAGAATGTATGTATCGAAGTTGGAACACACGACTTAAAATACAATGATTCATGTTGTTTTCTGGAAATTATTCTACATTATGTCAAATTTTTTACTCCCTTTCTCCCTTCACTTACAGCTAATATGCATTGTAATGCCAATTAGAAACATGAAAAAAAAAGCTACGACACTTCTTCTTATCTCAAGCTAAAAAGGAAAGATCTCTGCTAGTTCTCAAGTATATTAAAATTGTCTGTTATGAACCTATAAAAAAAATTACTGTATTTGTTAGAGGGAGGCTAAATCTAGAGCCTTTTTTTCATCAAACCTTGTCTCATAGCTCTACAAATAATATGCTTAAGAAATTCGTCGAAAACAAATTAATATAAATTTTCGGACCATTTTTTTTCTATTAGTCTAATAAAACCTTAATTATAGGGTTGTTAGGGGGGGAAAAACCCTTGTAAGAAATTTTTACTTTATTTTAGAGTAAATTTGGAAATATTGCAGCGTAGCGTTAAATATTGCGTCAGAGCTGAATATCCGCGCGGTAATTTTTCGCTTACCAAGGTGGCCCCGTTGGACATTATAAATAGAGACCTTGATTTGTTGTAAATAAAATGGTTGGATTTAGTTGTATCTCAGTACTATAAGTCGATGTATAAAATACTTATTTCAGCTGAAAATGGTAAAATATAAACTCAAATTTAAGTGTTTGTATAGAAAAATTGCTGCTAGATTCCTAATTATTTCATTTTCATAATTTGGCTTTGGTCAACAAATGAATCCCATGATAGCCGGATCAAACTTCTTTTTTTTAACAATGGTCTTTAGTTGGGGGAAATATATTATTTTTTTTGGACTAGAAAGTTTTATTGGTTATAGGATTATTAAGAATAAAATTGTAATATTTCAACTTATTTTTTAGAACCGCGTTTTACTACTCATTCAGGTTACGCTTATGTACCAATTAAGCTTATGGACTTGGAATGAAGAACCTTTAATTTAGAGGAATGGTACCTGCATTTTCGTGGAGAGAGTGGGAAACCCTTTAGCAAAAATCACCATCAGTTCACCCGACCGGAATCAAACCATGATCTCCCCGTCATCAGCAGTCTAGTATATTGCAATATTAGCGCCTTAGACCATGCGACCACCAAAACGAGTAAAAGTTTAGTTAATATTATATATTCTGTTAAGTTCAGAAAAAGAATTATGACGTCTGCTACTAAATAAATACATGGCTTGACACAATCACACAAACTTTATCATATTGTGCATGATAGCTTCGAAGATATTTTTCAAACATAGGTTTTAAGTAAACTACCCTTAATTATGTTTTCCTCATAAAAATAAACACATCATCTTGTTGATAACAATAAACACTCTTTATACATAAACTTTAACCCAAATTGTTCAGATACATTTAACAAAATTCAAATTCAATTTGGTAGCTCTGTAAAAATAAAAAGTATTTTATTCATCATGAAAAACTATTCCCATTTTCCCATATTGAATTCAATCGTTAAGGCAAATTTAAAAAATAAAATAAAATAAATTCTATCATTTGTCATAAGTAAACTACCCTTAAATTAATTTATTTTAAATAAATAAAGATAAATTATTATTTATAATGTTAAATACTCTCTGATACCCATTTTGAACCAAATCATTAAAAAAAATTTTTTTTTACAAAAATCAGGATTTTTGTTAGCTACTATTTTATTAATTTTTTTAAGAAAACCAATCTAAATGTTTATTTATAGTGCAAACAACTTAACAGATATCTATTCTGAACCAAATAGGTAGAGTGACTTTTTAATATATCAATTTTTAAAAAAAGTCATCAGTAAACTACCTATACCCAAATTCCCCTCCAAACAATTATTACCCAGATTTATTTGTCATGTTCATGTCAAACACATACATATTTTAAGCGAAATCGTTAGAACCATTTTCAAAAATCACTCATCAGTAAACAATCCTTTATCGAATTTTTACTCAAAACCAAGTATATAGGGAGGGTTATTTGTAATGTTAAATACTTTTAAGATAGCCATTTGGAACCAAATCGTTAGTAATATTTTTAAAATACTTCTGGTTTTGGAAAATTTAGTCATCAGTAACAGCCTATAAATTAGTTTTCACCCCAAGAAAAAGTATACAGTTATATTAGTCATGTAAAACACTCCCAAAATTCACATTTGGAACCAAATCATTAGATCAGTCAGTAAAATATTTCAAGTTAAAAAAACAGTCATCAATAAATTACTTATAAATTAGATTTTACCTCAAAAACAAATGTATAAAGTTATTTTTAACGTCAAGCAGTCCTAAGATACCCATTTGTAACCAATAGTTAAAGGCATTTGTAAAATATTTAAAGTTTTTGAAAAATCAGTCAAATATAAACTACCCACAAATGAGTTCCTACCTCAAAAACTAGTATACGGTGTTATTTGCCATAATCCTTAGATATAAATTTTAAACAAAATTGTTAGAGACATTTTCAAAATATTTGGAATAAAAAAAAAATCCCATCAGCAAACTACCTCTCAACCAATTTTTGCCCAATAACTAGTGATACAGTGCTATTGGTTATGATACAAATCTTAGATATGCATTTTAATAAAAATCATTAAAGCCATTTTTAATATATTTTGAACTCAAAAAATTACTCTCATTAAACTACCCTTAATTTTATGGCTAGGATAAAAATCAAAAAAGTGTCCCAAGCTATAGCCCTATAAAATTTAAATATCAAGTTTGAACAAAATACATCAACCGTTTCGGATCCGTGGCTAAGGATAGACAGATATGGGGACAGGCAGAATTGTGAAATTCACTTTTTTGGTTTCGTGTTCACATAAAACGTAAAAATTCGTCATAATCTCGAGATCGATTTTGTTAACGATTACACTACTTTCTCTTGAAATGATGACGTAAAATGTGTATAGCTTTGATATTGTCAAATCTTATTAAAAGTGACATAATTGACCATTATTTGCAAACAAATGTCGAAGTAGTCAATGAACATTAAAAATATTTTGATATTCATTCTAATGTGCTAAGTAAATTCCTTAAAATCACGTCTTGATATATTTCAGTGTCTCTTATTGGTCATCAAGGTTGAATGAAAGGAAGTGCAATTTAAGATCAGTATTTTTTTAAGTTTTTATAACTAAAAAGAATTTTTACAAAAAATAAAATATGGCTCTAGTAGATACATTGATTTTAATTTACTACACAGAGTTATTTCAACCGTTATTTATTCTTTGTTATTAGCATCTCTAAATCAGACTGCCTTTTCCTTTTATTTAAAAAGTTTTCTCATCAAATGCCACTATGTTCATGACAGATAATCAATAATTTTTTAGATTACTATGGGTAGCAAATAAGACTAAACGTAGCTACCGAAGCAACAATTTATTTTGGCTAAAAATGTTTTTTTTATAAGAACGGTAAAAAATACTGACCTTAACTCGATTCCATTTCCATCCAAACTTAACCACTCGATCTAAGAGATTGGAGGAAATGAAAAGAGGAAAAGTAAATAAGAGAGAGGACATAAAACCACAAGACTCTGTTCCATTTTGAAAACCAGTGACTCCAGCCTTAATTCAAAAATGACCTCCCCATTGATGGTATTCCAGTAGGTGAACGGTATGGGACACTTTAGGGCTGGGTTTTTTTAAAGGTCATTTAAATAAGGAATAAACTGTAAACGGGAATAACATTATTCTGCGTGTACATCCATTTAAGAAACAACCAATTTGTTTTTCAAAATCTATATTAAACACATCTTTAGGTCAATTAAATACACATTTTTACAACACTAGAAGTGTTGGGTTGGAATGGTTCGTAATTAAACAGTTATTACTAACCCGCCTCGGTGGCGTAGCTAGCTAACACACTAGTTTCGTGTTGAGCTAGACTGCCGAGGACGGGGAGATTTATGTTCGAATCTCGATCGGATGAACTGGGAGGGGTCTTTCCTAAATTGTTTTCTACTGTCCCTCCACGCAAATGTGGGTTTACTTCCTCTAAATTCAACCTTACCAATTTTCAACCTATTAGAGTAGTTAGTACTTAAGCGTATAGCCCGAACGGGTAGTAAGACGCAGTGTTAAATAATAATAATAATAATAATAATAATAATAATATAGTTATTACTAAGCACAGTGTACAAATTGAACGGGTAGTAAGATGGTTTGCTAAAAATAGAAATAAATTCTTTACACGGTAAATATTTTATTATAACAACAAAGAGTTGTCAACCTCAGTGGTCTTGAAGTAAAATGTTCGCTTCATGACCCAATTAATTTTCGTGGGTTCAAACCCATCTGAGGATGACGGATTTCTCTTGAGCGATAAAAGTCCGTAGCACAACTTCCTTCGAAGGGTTCAGTCTCGTGTCGATTGTGACATGTTAAAGAACTCTGGAAAATATGTGAAAATACCTTTCCCGGCAATATTGTTAGGACCTTACGCTCTCGTTCATAGAAATTCTCGTGTGCTGATACAAACAGTCAGTTCAGAAAGTAAATAAATAAATACAAATTAAAACAACAAAGCATTTTTTCAAAACCAAAATAACTTACAACTCATTTTATTTTTATTCTAAACATAATACAGGAAGATAACTATCAAACATTAAAATAAACAAATTTATTTAATACATGTTACACATTAAAATAGTTTACGGCTACTTTGCCTACCTGTTTTTGTTTTTTTTTAGTTTTTTAGCAAATGTCTTACTACCCATCTGGGTTTTACACAATTATACAAATTACGCTTGTGTGTTAGGGATAAGGAAGGTTGAATTTATGAGAAGCATATCAACAATTGCGTGGAGGGAGGGTGGAAAAGCATTTAGGAAGAACCACCCTCAGTGTATCCGACTGGGGTTTGAACCCAATCTCTCCATCATTGGCAGTCCATTAGGCTTATATTGCGAGCGTGACACCTTACTGTGGAGTCACAAGTTCGCCGAAAAACAAGCACAGAACAGAAAATTGGTCTCCTGACGAGCTCTAAGCCAATCACAAGATTTCCACCTCATCGGTGCGAGCTTTTCTGCTAAAGTTCAACTCGTATTTTACTTTGTCCAATCTGTCTGAAATCTTCGGCACGAGGTAAAAAATAAAATCTCAAAGCCAACCATCTCAAATCAGAATGTATGCGTATTTAAAAGCGCATGCGCTATAGAGCTAGAAGCAATCAAACAGTTTCTGTGGTTTTTGTGAGGAGATTTGAAATATCTCGTTAATGAAAGCGTGTGTATCGATGTATTATATTGTATTGTGCCACGACGTAGCATTAGAATTTGAAAAAAAGGTATAGTGACAATGATATAAAATACATATTTTTCCATCAGAAATCAAAATATGTTGATAATCAGCTGTTTTAAGTTTTTAATTGTAATGTATTTACAACGAAACCATACACTGTTAGTCTTTGCGTCATTATTTGTATCAGTCTCGGCTCCTGCTTGCAGCGTGTAACAACATGGATGATAAGAAAAAGGAGTGGGCAGTCTATGTTTGCTACTGAGACTGAAGAAAATACTGACGAGCGCGCGCACTGTCAATCTTTTATTATTATCATTATTATTATTTAACACCGCGTCTTACTACCCGTTCGGGTTATACTCTTAAGTACTAATTACGCTAATGAATTAGGAATTGAGAAGGTTGAATTTAGAGGAAGTGAACCCATATTTGCGTGGAAGTAGAATGGAAAACCATTTAGGAAAAACCACCCCAAGTTCACCCGACCGAGATTCGAACCTCAATCTCCCCGTCCTCGGAAGTCGAGCTCAACACGACTAGCGCGTTAGCCAACTACGCCACCGGGGTGGGTACGGTCAGTCTTAATGTTAGTATTAATTATTACTTTATCAACACTGACAGTCTGATCGTGTTAGGGGCCCTATAACGAAGCCCTGTATATCGGGAAAACATGTAAACGTTTCACTGTCCCATAGTATATTATCTGTTGTCCTGTACTACCCTCCATTCCCCTATATTGCGAGTTTGATATTTCAGATCACGCGCAACACTGGTGCGGAGTTAGTCTAGTCTTTATTTACTACAACTGGATAATGTATCTAGTATTTCTCAAAGAAAACTTTTTCCATCATTACTTTTAGCACCAAGATTATTAACGTCTTTATGTAAAGATAGGGACTATGAAGATAATGCATCCACATTTTCATGTACAGGAAATGGTAAAACCATTTGTAGTGCACCCGAAGGAGATTCAAACTTATACGTCCATGGTAGACTATTATATTACAGTAGTTACACTCCTAGACCAAATTACTACCTATGCCAGCTTCATTTGGTTGAAGTCTAGCATTATTTATATTGTGTCTCAATTTATTCTTTAATAGTATGTTAAAATAAGTGTTGTAATAAATGCTTCAATTATTGAAACTGTAAAAACAATTAAAAATATGATGTGTATGTGACTTATTACCATAATAGGTATCAATTACATTATTAAATAAGTGGGGAATATCTGTTGCAAGAAAAAAAATTCTTGTTTGGATCAAATGTTTTATCCTTCGATACGTTAATGCATTTTTGCAAGATAATCTTATGTTTTAATTTTGAATTTGGGTTACTAACATAGATCAAATAAGAGTTTATTTAAATATATTTATTCAAGTACTAGGCATATTTTAAGCTGCACATAATTGTTCATTTTGCTTATGTCAATTTATTGCTTACCCACAAATCTCTGCCGTTGTACATAATCTTACGTTTTAACTTATTCATCAGCCGTTCCCAAACTCCATTGGGTTTATGACCGACTTTAATTCAGATACATGTTTGGTGACCCAATGCGATTTAGGTTTTGTTTTTGGATTTTCTCCTATAAAATGTAGACAGGATTATCAAAAAATAATATATTTATTACAAATAAATACTGATCTTATAACATTTCAATCTGTATTTGTGTCAACAGATAAATGAATACACCATTAGAAGTAAGGCCGTAGCCAGCCAATAATTGGATTGCCTGAGGCTATAGAAAATTCAAAATTATAAACGGTTCTAGAAGCTATCTGAAGTGTTTTTTACGGCAACATAATACCATAAATGTTGAAGGCTAGAAAAATTTATAAATATTAAACACCTCTAGAAGTTCTCTGAAGTGTTTTTTATGGTAACACAGCTTCCTAATTTTTACTTGTCTTAATTTTTATATTGTTTGAACCATAAATAAAGTCATATATATTGTTCATAAAATTTCGGGGGCGGGGGGTGGTTGAACCACCAAACTCCTCCTGACTACGGCCTTGATTAGTAGGATTAATGAAACTGTTTTGATTCTTGTAGTGAATATATGTCATGATCAAATAAAGCCGTTCACAATCTGGAATAGATTTCTGCACAAGATATGTTTAAATGTGTATATTTTTAAAATACACACACAATAATTAATAGTTTTGGTCGTGAAAGGTATAATATATTTCACTGCTTGGTTGGACAGGTCTGAAGACTCAGAGTGTATCTACTCTGACTCCTTCTGGAAGAAATGCATAATCCTAAACAAATTTGACAGGCCAATCATATAAATAACGTTTTGCATTCAGTTTTTGGGACCAACCAATAATGTGTCAGTGACCTCTGAGTGATGAGGAATTTAAACATTGTAGGTATCTGATAGTAACTACACCCAATATGATTGCTGAGGGACTACACCCAATATCATTTCTGAGGAAACTGCAGCTCTCGTGGAGAAAAGCTTCTTCACTCTCACTCAGTTAACTGTTGCCAAATCTCCTCTCTTTCAGGTATGCTGGGAGGTGGTGTGCTGGGGTAAGAAGGAACTACTGGTAACCTCGACTAACCAGAGTTGTAAAACTTGTCTTAGACCTCAATTTGAGGGGAGTTTGACCAAACAAAAACGAGAAAATTACAACGCTGTTTCCCAATAGTAACCACGCCGTTCCCTCAGATATGATATATCCAGTATAGAAGGAAACTTTTAGAAAATAACGACTTATTTTGGTGGGCAACATTGATTATATTGATTTATTATTAACTTTAATATGCTTATATCTTTAACAGGTAGTAAGACGTGGTGTTAAATAATAATAATAATTAATGTTAATTATATTGATTATGTGTATCAAAACTGTCATGCATATTATATGTTTTGACGTATGAATACGTGAAAGTAGATCTAGTAATTTTCTAGTTAGCAGATAAGGAAGGCCCTTCCTTGGACTGTAGATCTCTGGTTTATCTAAACTCAGAAACGGGAATACGTGGGTGGAATCAATTCCGTGATTCCGGTTGCGAGTTCGTGCGAATCTGAGTCTGAACTGAGCACGTTCATTTCAGCAAAACTTAGCATGGATATATTGTAAACAACAGCGAGAATATTGTACTTATTGGTATCCTTAGACCTAGGATGAAATGTCATCAAGTAACTTCCATTCAAAATATACGCCTCTTATTTTGGTGAACTCAGTATGTATAACGCGTTTCTGATACGTGCAAATAATTAGCAACAAGTGGTTAAGGTTCCAAAATAGTTGAGCAGAAATTCATAAATGTCAGAAACCAAGTGGGCTCTGACAGTGGAACTGAGGGGTGGGTGTGTGGGTGTGGGCCGGTGGCGTAA
>CABFWB010000331.1:165304-195408 GCA_902151455.1 Timema bartmani | reverse complement strand
CGAAAGATTTATTTTCGGGGCCCCCTTTTACAAATCATCCAACCCCTTAGTAAATGTTATAATAAATAATTAATAGTCCTAAATAATAACTTATTTAGTAATCACACCTTATAATGACTGTTTCAGCCTCGGTCTTTGGTGTTGGGAACGTCATCAGACCATCAGCTTGACTTCATGAAGATAGAAACAAATTATGCGTTATTTAAAACAGAATTAAATAATGCTATAGATTAGTTACAATTTACAACACTTTATGATAAACATATTCAACTATTTGAATTGTCAATAATCAGGTCGTAAGTTATTTGATTCCAATTATTTCCACCAAACTTATATTAATTTAAAGTTCCTTTTCGCGGGCCCCCTTATACCATTGGGCCCCCAGCTACTGTTTTGGAGGGTGTCTGGTAGTAGGTGAACAAATAGTGGAGGAGGAAAGTACAAATTATAATACAGTTTGTGTTGTGATCCCATAATGATAAACAAATTTATGTGGAATCTTGGAACTTTTCAGCGTGGAAAATTTCAACTTTTAAATCATATTCACAAGTCTGTATTTCTATAGGATCATAGAAAATAGTTTTGTTTTCATTCCAGTAAACATAAAATTCGTGTAATTTTAAGGATTTGTCAATATTTAACATAAGTGTAACATATGATTGAAATATCTTAGCTAGAATCCATAGGAGTCGTAGAAACTGACAGCTAGCAAAAGGTCTAAAAACTGTTTAAAGAGAAACGTTTTTAAATACCACTCGTTTGTTGTGAAAGTTGTTTTTACTTCTAAAAGTGACAACCAATCAATATATGGCCTAGAAGATAATATGGTTTGGCAAATGGATACATGAGAATAGATCTTGTATCTTGCCCCATTTACCATTTTTACCCTTTTGGTCGTTTGACTTTTGAAATTGCTCTTTTTGAACTTTTAATCCTCTTTACACTCTATACTATTTTTACTTGTCCTTTTTACGCTTTTAAAATTTATTTAGATTATATTGACTTTTTACCCTTTTTGCACTTTTTATATTAAGTACCCAATCTAGCGTGGGAGAAATATTTTAGAGTAAAATTGTTAAGAAAGATGTATAAATGTGTGAAAAATTCAAAAAGTACAAACATAGTAAAAAGTAAATCAGATCATTTAAAAAAGAGTGAAAAGTTTAATTAAAATGGCTAAAAAGTGTAAAAATGATTCAACGGATTTAAAGGGTAAATAGAGCAAAAAAGTAGGGGGGGGGGGAAAGGACAAATGGGTAAAAGTTACAACTCTGTCAAAAAGGACAAAACAAGGTGAAAATTGCAAAATTTGGTAAAAAGTGCAAAAAAGGTGAAACGATCAAAAGTCGGTCCAAAAAAATAAAGAAGGTGTAAAGGTTAAAATTGTATAAAGGGTATAAGAAGAATAATACGGGTAAAAAGGTACAAAAAAATTGCCAGAGTGGCATAAAGGGGAAAGTGGGTTGAAAGGGTAATACGAGTGAAAAGGTTATGAAGAGTAAAAAGTAACTCTAAACAAAATTTTAAAATTCTGGCTTTCAGGAGCATATGTCCGTGCACATGGGCTACTAATTTCTAAATTTTACACCTCTGCGTGCGGCAGATGTTCATGACAGACAGACAAACTCTTCATTTTATTAATATAAATAGGATTGAAGACGCTCATATTTTCAGTTCAATGTTCATAGGAAAGGCTTTATTTGACAGCTAGAAAAGTTTATAGAACTACTTAAACATATTCTTACGTCAAGTCATGTGATCTTCAAATGTCACTTTTTTGTTTGCAATACCTATAAAATACACTAGCTAGTAAAATGCTATAAATTTTGTCTGTAAAATAATATGTTTGTATTTTCTAAGAGGCCCTTTCTATGAAAATTGTACCATCTTAATTTTTTTTTATTACAAGGCCACAATACAATAAAACCAGCGTACTAACCTGCGTTTTACAAATTTGTTTCTAAATAGATGTTACTATGCACCGCACAGAATTTCTCGCTCATTGCTTAAAAATGGAGATACGTGATTTACTCAAAGCTCGTAAGATATGTGAAACGAAATAATATACTTTTTTTGCAGAAACACTACACCAAAGGGCATAGATGAAATATTATACATTGTTAGGGGTCATCCAAAAGCCACGTGACGCTTTTTTCTTATCTTTTTTGACCTCCCCTCGCCCCTCTTACATCAAGTATACATTTATTCTGCCCCTTCCCCTGCGATACGTAACTTTTCGCATCAAGAGTAAATGACATTATTTCACTGGGAGGCTTTTATAATACTAAAAGAAGAACTTGAATTTAATAATACTCAGAATCCATTTAAAATCATGAATATATGTAAAAAAAATTAATACCATTTCTTACTACCCGTTTGTGCTATATGCTTATATGCTAATTATGCTAGTGGTGTTAAGGACTAGGAAGGCTATATTTAGAGGAAGTGTACCCACATTTGTGTATAGGGAAAGTGGAAAACCATTTTAGAAATACCACCCTCAGCACAACCAACAGGGATTCTAACCTCGATATCTTTCTCATCAGCAGTCTAGTCCACTGTGAGTGTGACGCGTTAGACCATGTGGCCACTGAAGTGGATAATTGTGATTTAAATAAATAAGGTTATAATCTAACATGCTATGTTAAAATGTTCTTACGTTAAAGAAAATTGAATCATAAGCTTTCGAGATATTTTTATATAGACCTACATGTACTGTACACGATAAAATTATTACACAAATTGTGTTAGTAATTAACATAGTAATTATTACATTATTAATGATCCATAACAGATTACTTTAAATTTCAAATGATAAATCACAGCAACATTCAAAATTTAAACTCTATTCTTCAATAGGTTTTTATTTCCACAGCGTCTAACTTTGAGTCTGGGCCATCCGCATATTTACACCAATGGAGTAGGGATGAGGAAGGTACAATTTAGAGGATATGTACCCGTGTTTGTGTATAAGGAGGCTGGGAAAACATTTATATAAAAATCACATCAGTACACGCAGGCAGTATTCGACGCCCGACATCCTCGTCACCTGTAACCCAGACAAGATGAGACTGACAACTTTTTCCGCATACACACTGGTACTGGTACCCAGATTCTATAGTGAGAAAAACTTGGTCAGCCGTGCTAATTTAAAAATAATACCCTAATATCCTTCTGTACTTGTGTCTCGTGTACAGATACGAGTTTGGACAACCCTGGTCCATCAGTAGCAATGTAGAGTCGACGGAGGGGAAGAACCGCTGTGTTTCATTAGGGCTCATCAACAAGGCATTGTTAGGAAGTCCCACCAAGAACCGACAAGAAAAATTGACCAGTCGTGTGGAGAGCTTTTTTTTTTCTTTCTTTTTCGCTCTCTGTAAAACGGTAGGAAAAATACCTGAAGCACTTCCCAAGATAAATCATAGGAGAGTGGTTGGTTTGCGTAAAGGGCTATAAATAAAAATAAATTTCATGTTGAATCTCTCTGTAGATAAAATACCTTTGCTTCTTTCTTCCTTTCCTTTCTCGGTAATATTGGATCCATCACTTCTTAGAGAACTAGGAATTGGAAATCTTCCCCCAAAACCAACAAGGAGAACAATTTGTATAAATTTAAACAAAATTTATTTACAGTTTGAATATAAAAATATTTTTATAGTTTTTTATAGTTCTTTTAAGATTGCATTAGAGGAAGATTATTGATTTTTTATAACCGTTTCTTACTACCTGTTAAGTTAATACGCTTATATGATAAATTGCTTTAATTGTAGGTGGGGGTGAGTACGGAAGCATTTTATAGCTGATAAACTCACATTTGCGTGAAAGAAGAGTGGAAAAACCTTTAGGACCCGATCCACAGAAGAAGAGGGGTTCGAGCTCTGATCTTCTTGTCATCAGCAGGCCAGTCTAACACGAAAGTGACGTCTTAGACCAACCGTGGGCATATTACGGCCCGTGACGTTATTTTGTTCGGCCCGCACATACGTTTAAAATGTTGTGATTTTATTAACAAAATGACAAATTAAATAAATAATCAGTGCATGTTTTTGAACATTTGAACTAATGAGCAAGCCTATTTATAATGTTGCATGCGTACTGTACAAGTTTGTATTTACGGTAATTACGGTAGTTATATGCCTAGTAAATATATTTTTGTGGGAAAATAAAATTCATTATTTAGTAAATTTAGATTGTTGTCGCATATTGCCCGCTAGAGACCTTACAGATGTCCATGTGGCCCTTGGGGAGAAATGTTTGCCCACCTCTGCCATAGACCATTCGGTCACTGAAGCATGTAAGTTTATTGCTAATATTCTCCTTAGCACACTTTTGAAACAATTGAAGGAATACCCTGGTGACGGGTAGATCCAGATTGAATCCCAGCCGAGTGTAGTGAGTTTGGTTTTTCTAAAATGGTTTCCCTTTAAGCAAATAAGGATATATATCCTTTAAATCCTACTTTCCACTTCCTTATCCCGTTAAAGGAATTAAAATTAGTGTGGCCTTGACGGGTAAAGTGATGCGATGATAAAATGAAGAAAACAAACTGTATCGTATAAAGAGTACAAACCTCCTCCTCCCTCCCCCCTCAACGCACTATTGGACAGTTTCAATGAATTAACTGTAGATATAGCTATATACATTGAAATTAATAGGATACTTCACTGTAAAATAGTGAGCTAACCTATGCATTGAAACCATAAATGTAATAATAATATTATAATATAATCGATGTAACTATTTTGACAGAACCTTGATTATTTTTAAACGGTGGTCCTTGAAATTAAATGGTATCCATGCGAAGAGTATACCTTCCTTCAAATCGTATTATTTTATTCAACAAATCAGAAAGTAAATCAGTTCAGAACATAAGTCCTATTGAAAGGGACTGTTTTTGAAAACCGTGGACGAGATATTCCCTTTATTCAAGAGTCGAGTGACCCGTTTCATTGGCTGAATTGTCTAAAGCGTCACTCTCGTGTTAGATTGGTCAGCTGTTGACGAGGAGACCATGGTTAGAAACCCAGTCAGGTCTAATGAAGATTTTTTCCCCCTAAGTTGTTTACCACTCTAATTCAAGGTAAATGCGATTATATTACCAATAAAATATTTCCCCCCTATAAAGAGGTAGTAAGACGTGGTGATGAATAATAATAATAATAATAATAATAGTAATAATAATAAGAAGAAGAAGAATATAAGAATCGGGTGCGCTGACGCCCCCGTGACACTGCCGTGTCATACTAGATAAAGATAATTAATATGAGAGCATAGATAGTTGAGTATATATGTGTTCCCACAAAAGCACACGCCCTCATTCTGTCTGTCAGTTTAAGAACGTTGGCAGGTCATTTCTCCGTTTCACCTTTCACATCCGTCGTGATAATTTGTTACTACAGTCTGATTCAGACAGGAGAGAACATTTTTGACAGTTATCAAAGTTACTAAAACCATGTTTAAATAATCATTCTGCAAGTCACGTGGTCTACAGTGATAGACACCTAAAAAATAATAATAATTCTATATAGTTAAATAGCTTAATATAAGATCTCAAAGATTAATAATAATATTTAGCACCGCGTCTTACAACCCGTTCGGGTTATATGTTTAAGTACTAATTAAGCAAATGGATTAGGAATTGGTAGGGTTAAATTTAGAGGAAGTGAACTCGCATTTGCGTGGAGAGAGAGAGAGAGTGGAAAACCATTTAGGAAAAACCACTCCCAGTTCACCCGACCGATGATTCGAACCTCGATCTCCCCGTCCTCGGTGGTCGAGCTCAACACGACTAGCGTGTTAGCCAACTACGCCACCGAGGCGGTTAATTTAAAAATAACTCACACTGGTCGGTAAGTGAACAAAGGCGTCAGTCTCGTCTTGTTTGGTTTGACATAGACACGGAAGCTGGAGTTCAAATCTCAACCTGGTATATCGAGGTACTTTTTCCGTAAATGGTTTCCCATTCTCACGCCACGCTGATGGGGTTACATTTTCTTCAAATTATAGCTACATCTTTCTTAGTCCATTAAATTGTTACTATGTGAATAGCCCAGACGTGTAGTAAGACGCGAATCAAGGAATTTCAATAAGATAACACACTAACCTAAATAGCCAACTAAGTAAGGAAAGAGTACTCTTGGTATTAACATAATAGAAATAGCCCTAAAAAAGTAAAACCATATTATTATATCAGCTAATTAAGATGGATTTAGATAATTTGGTAAGATGTGTTGACAAACCATTGAACATTACATCTGTTGTATAAATTAACGTACATACATATTGAATTACCTATCACCTACACAGTATATAGACGTTCTGTATATCAAAGTCAATGACTATTACATGGGTGCTCTATTTTGGTTGTGCTCAAATTAAGCATTCATATGTCTAGCACCTTGGAAAATGCAGGAAGTGTGTCTTAGATATAGATACTATCTGGTTTGGTTATCTCAAATGATAGAACAATCAAGCTGGGAGTTTTCACATCTACCCTGAACAGTATTAAAATATTTAATAAGTATTTTTTTGAAAATATCTAAGACAAAATCGGTCTTCTAACTAGCAGCTGGCCTCATTCTAGTAGCTAGCTTTATAGACGCGGGTCTCAATTTAGTAGCTAGCCTTTTAGCAAAGGAAAATGGTTTAGCTTCAGGGTTCATCTTATTAGCTAAATATTTAGACGCTGACCCCAATTTAGTAGTCAGTCTTTTAGCAGAGAGAGTTGGCTTGAAAGCTGTCCTCATCCTATAGAAGCATCTCAATTAAGTAAACATAATTCAGCCAAGGGAATTGGCTTAGTAGCTTGCCTCATCTTAGCAGAAATAATTTTATAAGATGGCCTCCAACTAGTAGCTGAAATCTTATTATCATCAGGTCTCAATATATAAGGTGGCCTTGACTTAACAGCTGAAACCAGCTCCCTAGTTTTTATAGCCAATAGCCTCAACTTAGTTTCTGATGTCAAAACGGGAACTATCGTCAGCTCGGCAGATATTATTAGCCTATTAAGAACTCATATCAACCAATCAATCTGCCTCAGCGTAGTGGCTGGCTTAATCTTTTAAGATATTATCAAATTAGTAGTTAGCTGTTTATCGGATGGCTTAAAACTTAGGAGCTGACCTTAGCTCAGCAAATGGACTTAACTTAGTAGCTAGTATTTTAGCTTTTGGCTTCAACTTGGGAGCTAATCTCAAATTAGAATATGGCCTCAAATTAATGGCTGACTTCAAAATTAGGTATAAGCCCACCAGCAAACAATGAAATATAAACATAAATTAGTGAATAAATGTAAATCAAGGTCAGAGTATCCACCAACTGTTCTCATTTAACTTCAAACAACACGACATTACATTATGTCAGTCACGCCCACGAGATTATCAGTCATGTTAAGGAAATAAGGTGATCACAAGCTTACGTCACAAGCGGACTAAGGCTGACGCTACATAATTACACGTTTTGATGGAAATAAAAGTTTCAGATGATCTAGATCAATCTTATCTTCAAGATTGCACGTTCAATTTAAGAGAAAAATACTTCGAGTCATGCCACGTTGGGAGTGTAGGGTGACAATAAAATATAAGTTTTTTTGTAGTTTTTGTATCAAAACTTTTTTTTCGTCAAAAGAAATAAAATATTTCTTAAACATAAACATTGAGTTTAATTTAATTTTTTCCACGTGGTGACATCAACAATTCTTAAATATCTGTTATGTGAGTCCTTTGTATCTTCATTTAAAAGGTTTATCATGTAATGCCGCTATGGTCATGACAGATATGGAGTAACATTAAATTTTGTTATCACCATGTGAAGAAAATTACACTCTATGTTTCTATTAGAGAATTATGTGATTTATTTTGACCAAAAAGAGTTTTGTTAGAAAAACTGCAAGAATACTGCTCTTGGATTCATTATTTGTCATTCGAGGAACCTGTGGGTCTACCCTCCATTTATCATGAAATTTAGCAAGCTTATCTTAATTTTGTTCCCCTATGGTGTATCTTATATTCAGGGACTAAATTTTGGTATGTCATGGTTTTTATATTTTTTATTTTCTCGTCACATACAATGCTAAAAGTACATACACTCGGTTCATTGTTGTAGAAATGTATATTCATAGATCTTTTTTTTAGTCCTTTTTAGACATTCTTGGACATTTTTGAGTCATTTTAATGCATTCATGTTGAATAAGCAAATTTTTAAGTACTATAGATATTTAATAAATGCATAAATGATCAAACATTCATTTGTTTCAACAAGCATTTTTTATTTTCTTCACTATTCCTGCTCGTCTGTGTTATACGCTTATGTACTAATCACGCTAATAGTTTTAGGGATGAGGAAGGTTATATTTCGAGGAAATGTACCCACATTGGCGTGGAGGCAGTGTGGAAACCCATTTTGGAAAAAAAATACCCTCAGTAAACCCGACTGAGATTCGAACCTCAATCTCTTCGTCATTAGCGATCTCGTCTACTGCTAGAGTAGTACCTTAGACCACGTGGCTACCGAAGCAGGTAACACACAGTTGTCGAAATAAGAAGTTATTGTAGGGAATGAGCTTTGTATCCTCTTTGCTTGCAAGCTTGTAAATACACATCCCTGGTGAGACAATACCACTATTATCATTATTATTATTATTATTATTATTATTATTATTATTATTATTATTATTATTATTATTATTAGCAGCAGCACCGCGTCTTACTACCCGTTCGGGTTATACGCACTTACGCTAATGTGCAATGGTAGGGTGATTGTGAGATGAAATGGAGGACCTAAAGTTTAACGTGGGATCCGAACCACGGTGGAGGCCTGACATTCCTCACATTCACAAGTTGTGATTAATACACGTCTTGTCAGAGGTGAAGGAAGGGTTTGGCAATCAGATAAATTTGTGCCCGGACCAAGGATTGAACCCCGGACCCTCAGCACGGAAGTCCGACGTTGCAACTAAGCTGGAAAGGATTGCGTTGGGAGGGGGTAGCTATTATTTATGAGCTAGATATTTGTTGATCAATGTTATATTGGCCGGAATGAAAGAGTTCAGTTGTTAAAAGCTTGTCATTACATTTTGTATCTGTAAAGTGCGTGCTTGATTTAGTCATGTGCATTTATTACGAGTTTTTGTTAATATTTTCAGAACACCTTCTGAAAACTTAAAGTCATTTTTTAAATTTTTATATCATATTAGAGGCAATTTTTCTTATATATATAAAATTTTAGTTTATCAAAATCTAGAGCCTATATCTAAGATAGTTCACAGTGTAAATAATCAATCATTACAATCTGCGTGTACTGTACAAACCCAACGTTATCATCATCATCATCATCGAATAAACGTGGTCTTAAGAAGATGAGGGCTTCGTAGACTTAGTGACAGCTCTGTTTCACGGTGCAGGCGCTTGGAGAATGAGCCTTCCAAGAGGTAAATATGATGTCAGCCCACACAGATAAGAAACATGTAGAGTTTTATTGGCACTATGCCGCCGTATATGAGGAGGTGCTTCAGTTTCTCTGGAATTTTTATTTACTTAAAAATATATATCCCCAATAAATAAATGTTTAGGCACATTTTTAGCTTACCTTAAAGCACCGTGTTGGCAGTTGGTTTAGTGTGCCGTACTCGAGCTAGGAGAGTGGAGCTTCAAAACCGACCAGCTTCAATTTGTTTGTTACCACTTCTTAACACTCGTTCGAATTATGCGCACACGTTCTATGTGATGCGTGAGAGACGAGGAAGGTTTGATTTAGTGAAGGTGTAGCCCATTTGCTTGGAGGGAGAGTGGAAAAGCCTTTAGGGAACACCTCCATCAATTAAACCAACCGGAATTCAAACCCTGATTTACCCGTCATATTCAACCCAGTCTAATGCGAGCGTGATTCCTTAAACCGTTTGACAACCGAAGTGGGTCATGTTGAGCTATTTACTATTCAGCTTGATGATGGAAGGGTGGTTAAATAACACTTTGTTAATATTCTAGCCTTTAATTAAAGCTTTTAATTAAATTCAATTAAATATAGATGAGAGCCTTTGACGTAACGCACCAATATTCTTCCACTGAGCTATCCAGGAACTAACCCGTTCTCATGGTCTTTCTTTACTCATAATTTAAAGCATGTCCAGTGTGCTACTGTGAATGTTTTATTACATGACTAACAAGAGATAGTCTATGTCACAGGACTAACAGGTGATAATCTATATGTTACAGGACTAACAAGTGATAGTCTCTATGTTACAAGACTAACAAGTGATAGTCTCTATGTTATAGGACTAAGAGGTGAGATAGTTTCTATGTTACAAGACTAACAAGTGATAGTCTCTATGTTACAGGACTAGCAAGTGATAGTCTCTATGTTACAAGACTAACAAGTGATAGTCTCTATGTTACAGGACTAAGAGGTTAGATAGTCTATGTTACATGACTAACAAGTGATAGTCTCTGTTACAAGACTAAGAGGTGAGATAGTCTTTATGTTATAGGACTAAGAGGTGAGATAGTCTTTATGTTATAGGACTAAGAGGTGAGATAGCCTCTATGTTACAAGACTAACAAGTGATAGTCTGGTTCTTACAGGAATATATGGTGTGATAGCTAGCCAGTGTGCTACTGTGACTAATGTTACAAGACTAACCGGTTGTGTGGGGTTGAAGAAGCACACTGTGCTGATGAGCAAAGCATAAAACCGCGAGAGACAAAGAGTCCGGCTACCAAGAGAAGATACGCAAGAACAGTGCAGCCACCTTTACAGGAGCCTAAACAGAGGTCAGGGGCGGGCTAAGTTCATAGGAATGTTTCGCAGGTACAGCAGCGTTTAAAAAAAACAATACGTTATTTTTAGAAAGATATTTTTTTAGTTTCAATTTTTTTTACTGTAACTTTAAATACAAGGGAACCTTATTGTTTTGGTTTGCCCTTATATTATACTCAGAAGTATATAAAAAAAAAAGGTCAAACGAGATCAAATAATTCTCCATTAGAAACATAGAGTTTAATCTTATTCACACAGTAATGTCAACAGTGGTTGAATATCTGTAAAGGGTGGTCTGGAATGTAATGACATCTCATCTAATGCCACTATGATCATGACAGATATTCAACAATTGTTGACATTACCACTCATAGAAAATTAAATAAGAGGTTTCTACTGGAGAAACATTTTATTTATTTTGGCCAAAATGTTTTTGCTATAAAAACCGCAAAAACTTTGCCCTGAACTGACATTTCCAACACCCCTACCTTAATATATGTATCTATAGGATAGAGTTATCTTCGGGGGTTACTAAGCTACAAGTTTATTAGAATCAACGTTTATGTTTATTTTTGAAAAACATTTTAATAGTTAATAAGGAACAATTATGATTAATAGTAATAGAATTATAATGCCTATATTATTATTATATTATATCATACATCTATGTTTTTTTACATGTTAAATTAACACAAATTGTCAATTTTACCAAAAATGTAATTCTATTACTATTAAGTTTATGTATATGTGTTGAATATTTGTAACTTCTGGGAATAGTATTTGTCCAGTAAGACTAATTAAGTTTAGTATTGTGTTCTATAGAAAAGGATACAACCATTTACATTAAAAATATAATCACTCATTCTGACAACTAAGGTCATAAAATGTAAAATTTGTCTATTAAGCTTTTTTTGGTCATTTAATCACTAAAAGTTGAACATTATCTTTAAGGTACAATATACATGATTGATTATACAGGTATTCATAGTCCGACAAGAGTCTTGTTTAAAAGCTAGAAACGTTTTATTATTTAAAGGCCAACCTTACTTCGTGTCCTTATGGGGGGTATTAATTTCTCATATTATTTTCATAAAAGAAAAAAATGTATTTTATAAAATATAAGATAAAAGAGTTTACACGACCTTTACTAAAATGTGTGCTAGTGCATTACATCATATTATTTTTAAAGTTATTACTATGTATGTGATTTTTTTTAAAATGGACGCCTATCATGTCAAAATATTAACTAATGGACCATAAAACTTTTAAAAATGCTGTCATCAAAACTTCTCTAATAATTAAAAGAAAAAAAAACACAAATGATATATCACCTAAGTGTGAAGCAATGTCTTCACATTGGGCATTATTATTTTAACTACTTTGTATGTATAAGTTACACTTTCAGAATTCACCATTTTATTTTATAAGGCCATAGCAAATATTATATAAAGTATTGTTTTTGTAAAAGATTTGTAAAATATATAATTTTATATAAAAATATCTTTAGGTGGATCGTTTAGAGTCAGGAGTTCCTAAACTTATATGATGGAATGAGCTCTTGCATCAGAAAAAATTCATGCTGTAGCTTTCATGAAAACAAAATGCTTATACTAATCTTAAGAACATTCACAAAAGACAGTTATATATTATAAATAAAAAATAAACGGAAACATTAAATGTACTGGCTGAACTATCGGCAAATGTCCATTATTTAGATTTGAAAAAAAAAATTACAATCCTAATTACTGATACTATTTCACAGTGTGAAAAACAAATAAAAAGTATTCTAAAACTGCCTCACGGAGCCTGAGATATGTGATGGAGCTCAATGGCTCCACAGAGCACAGATTGAAAAAAGCTGATCTAAATTAAAATATATTTCTTTTATCAAAGAACTTTTATACAATAAATGTGACAGTGTCCATACTGTCTGTGGTCAGCTTACTCATACTTAAGTAAAGTAAGGATGAACTTTTCGGGTGGTAGAGCCACCTGCAAGTCATTGTATGGAATATTTGTTTATACTTATGTCAACAATAATGATGTGTTTATCATTAATTACTAGCAAAAGTACCCAGCCAACGCTTTGCTTCAAACAAAAAGAAAAAATATCTTAGTTTTATTGATTAATTTTATTGTTTCATTAATATTAATAGTAGCAATATTAAAATATATTTCAATGAAATATTAATAATATAATAATATATTATAATATTATTAGTATGAATATTAATTTATATATTATTAATATATAGTGGTAAATTTATTAATGTTAATATCATTAATAATATTTTCAATTTCAATTTCGCCTACTTTATTAAAATAGTATATATATAATATTGATAGTATTGGTATTATTAATAGTATAAATATTTCATTGTAGGCCTATACACCTCAAATGAATGTCTAGTTATACTAAATTTCAGCCCCATACATTAATTACCGTACTTTACCTTAACAATGGTACGCAAAAAACATAAAATATCAATAATCAAATAGCCGAAGCTGTTATTAATTTTAGAGAGTAATTCACCATCTAGATATCATATTTTTCAATTTTCAGAATAAAATAACAAGTTTGACCCCAAATAACTCGTGAACTGTAATGGTTTGAAATCATTGAATCACTATTGATAGCTTTTAATTAATTATATACTTGTTAAAAGTGTGCTATACAATTTTTATTGTCGAATGATCTTAAGTTACGGTGGAAGGAAATGCGATTTAAAGTAAATATTTGTGTAGCTTTTTAAAAAACAAAATAGATATTCTCTTTAATAAATAGGTACATTTAGTACCGACAGCTATTTCTAGTTGGTGCTACAAAGCATCATGGACAGCATTTTTTAGTTAGTGTTACGAACCATCATAGACAGATATTTCTACTTGGTGCTACAAAGTATCATGAACAACTATTTCTAGTTGGTGTTACAAAGCATCATGGACAACTATTTCTAGTTGGTGTTACAAAGTATCACGGACAACTATTTCTACTTGGTGTTACAAAGCATCATGAACAGCTATTTCTACTTGGTGTTACAAAGCATCATGGACAACTATTCCTAGTTGGTGCTACAAAGGATCATGGACAACCATTTCTAATTGGTGTTACAAACCACCATGGACATATATTTATAGTTGTTGTTACAAAGCATCATGGACAACTATTCCTAGTTGTTGTTACAAAGCATCATGGACAACTATTCCTAGTTGGTGTTAAAAAGCATCATGGACAACTATTCCTAGTTGGTGTTACAAAGGATCATGGACAACCATTTCTAATTGGTGTTACGAACCATCATGGACATATATTTATAGTTGGTGTTACAAAGCATCATGGACAGCTATTTCTAGTTGATGCTACAAAGCATCATGGACAACGATTTCTAGTTGGTGTTACAAAGCATTATGGACAGCTATTTCTAGTTGGCACATCAAATCATCTTGGGTCAACACGAATTTCTGCGATGGCGTTAATAACTACACAACTTAAGCAGATTATTATTTCTATTTTTGACGAGCGTTCCAAGATTCACAACACTATTATTTACCTTAATTATCTCTCTATAAGTTGTATGATGCAAGGCTAACAATGTGGAGATGGGGGGGGACTTCTTATGGTGTGCTTCCTTCCTTAGCGGAAATGAACTTTCAAACTACTACTATCACATCCGGTTCGTTTACCTCGAGTTTTATCTTACGGTCACTGTGATTGTTAACTTCGTCACTGGCTACCGTCTTACCAATAAACATGGGAGGTGCAATGTCTGATTGCCTTAAACAATTTGGGGTGAGCTCAGGTCAACTTGAGAAGATAAGTTAAGCCGTGTATCAAACATTCTACATTATACACTGATGTAAATACACAAGTGATCTTACAATAATTAATACTATGTTATAAAAAATATAGGTTTTGCGGGATTGACAAATTTCTGATCCGAAAATGATCAAATTTACAAAATTAGCACACATAAATTTTGAAAAAAATCTTATTATTTACTAGTTCTTTTAATTAATACCCTTTGGTTACTTATTGGTTTTTCCAACACATATTATTAGCAGGGCAAGCTATTCGCATCCTAATAACTCCGCTCTTGGAGTGGGGATAAGTATATTCTTGAATATCTGTTAAGGGTGTGTTGAAATCTCATGATAACTTTTTCTCTTCATTAAAAAGTTTATTACCTAGTGCCGCTATGCTCATGACATAAATTTAACAACTCTTTGCATCAACATGTAAAGAAAATTAAATTCTATGTTTCTACTGAAGCAATATTTTATTGATTAGGGGGAAAAAATCTTTGCTGTAAAAACTACAGAAACACTGATCTTTTCTCTCGTCCCCTACACTCCCACCTAACTACATCTTGTAATGTTTGCCACTGTCTGGGTGGTTGGTGTTCAAATCCTGAATAGATTTACAGATAATGTTTTTCTTAAATTGTTTTCCACTCTCCCTCCACGCAAATACATATATACTTGTCTAAATTATACCTCCCTAATTATTACCATACTGTTATAAATGTACCACTCGTTTACCTTATAACGTAGTAAGCTTACCTTTAATGTTCTTTAAATTGAAAAATGATACCTGGGCACAGGAATCGAACCCAGGACCTTTGGCTTAATATGCCAACTGAGCTATCCAGGTGTTGGCCCATGCCCAGGAATATTCTTCCCTCCTTTTATGCCTTTCATAGTTTTACTATGGCCTAGCTTAAAAGATAGGGCCATAGTGCAATCCGTATAGGTAAGATTGTTACCTTTCAGGGTGTAGATATAACGGAAAGTAAAAACACACAAACACATACACATTTATACTTCGTTTACCATGTAAAGTGGCAATATTACCATAATGGACCACATTATGGCCTTATCTTATCAGCTGCATTATAGTGGAATCTTGGAAGGTAAGATTACTAACTTTCATAGTAAACTAAGGGTACAAACAAAAAAGCCAACTTCGTCAAAAAAAAAATTCTATTTTGTTTCTATAATAATGACAGTATTTCCAAGGATGTTTTCGAAAACCCCTGTCCTTACAAATGTTTTGTTTGATGTAAATATGTATGGTTAAACAAAATCAAAATAAAGGTAACATTACCTAGGTCTAGTTCTTATCACTACGTTGATCAAAACATAAATTTGTTAATCGAGTAAATAAATACTTCAATATATTTGTGGAAAATACTTAAACAAGTTTATGCACTTTGAATTTACAAACATTTAAAAAAAACTGTATATACCACAGTGAAACTTAAAAACTTACAGAGTTGACTCGATTGTGTTAGTAGCCTCATTCCAACATCATGTATCAATTATATTATCTTATCAGTGCCCTTGGTTCAAATCTCTGTGCGACCCAGATTTTTTTATCATTGCGTATCACTATTTGTTCAGGCTATACGCATATATAATAATTCATCTAATGGGGTAAGGATGAGGGAGTAAGCAATTTAGAGCATTTGAGCGGAAGGGGAGTAGAAAACAATCTAGGAAAAAACAAACATCTAGTAGATCCCACAGGGATTCTATCTCCCATCTCCCCATCATCAGCAGGTCAGTCTAATTCGAGAGTGAAGCCGGCGACTGAAGTGGTTACTTAGCTTTGTGAAACTGGGCTCATTCTATTATGCTAGTTGTTACATTAATGGAATGGAGTCTGGTTATTGTGTTTGTCCTAGAATAAAACCACTACAAGGATTTAAGATAGTGTATAAGCATCAAATGCACACATTGTTTATTGATTAGTGTATAACGGTTAAATTTAAATCAGTTAATTCATCCAACTCTACCCCATTAATTTACACACACACACACACACACATTATGAATGTAGTGTTTTTTTAAGTGTTTTTTCTTAACATTACCTTTAACTACTCATTCGGGTTATACGCTTATTTACTAATTAGGCTAGTGGTTTTAGGGTTTATGAAGTTTATATTTAGAGGCAGAATACCCGCACTCACGTGGGGGGAGAGTGTAAGAATATTTTGGAAAAAATTCCCTGAGTACACCTGACCGAGATACAAACCTCAATCTCTCCGTCATGGGTGGTCTAGTCTAATGCAAGAGTAGCGCGTAGTAGACCACGTGGCCACCAAAATATTATTACATGTACACTTCATTTACCTTGAAAGGTAGCAATAATATATTGATGGACTATATTATGGCCCTGTCTCATAAGCTACGCCGTGGGGAAACCTTTCAAGGTAAGCGTGATACCTTTCAGAGTTGCAGTATAAACTAAAAGCATACATAATAATTTATAACGACGTAAAATACGCATTTCATATAATTGCTAACACACTATATTTTATGAGTGTTACAAAGAGATAAAGTTATTATTTATTCACCATATTGTTTACAGATCTGACTTTATTTTTCCAAATAAATTAATAATTTAATTGCAAGCTTATTAACGCAAATAAATGCTTTATATGTATGTATATATGCATTTATATATATGTATGCATAAATATAAGATTGTATGTTAAAATACTTCAGATCTGTATTCATATTCTCTAAATAATGTTCCATAATATAAGTTATATGATTAATATGATAGTGCTTCACCATGCATAATTATTACAGATGTTATAATAAATAAATACACATGCAAAAACTGTATAATTACCAGACATTCTTTAAAACATATTGTACATATTTTCGATAACATATTATAGCTGATAGTATGGTTCAATATGTAGATCTTATATTCTAAAAATCACAGATGTATTTATATTTTAATCTCAAATTGTTATATTTCCTTTGTAGTCTATGTTTTTAATATATTGTTTGAAACTCACATTTCATTTCACAAATTTAATTTTTTAAATATTTTATATGTACCACTATGTTCAAATATATATGTAATTTATACATATACTTATATATGTAATTTATATTTATTTATATATGTAATTTATATATATTTATATAAGTATACACACATATATTAATATATATGTATTTATATATACATACACATATATATGTAATTTATATATATTTATATATGTAATTAATATATATTTATATATACTTATATAAGTATACACACATATATTAATATACATACACATATATGTACAGTATATATATATGATCTTAAAGTATATTTTATACTATACATAAAATTATAATTAAAAAATTAAGTTAACACTGTACAGTTTGTGAATTTACTAAAGTGTACACTCCATTTAAACTGAACAGTGGAGCACTTACCTTGACGTATTACAATATGGTGCAAGCTAGATGATAGGGTCATACTGTGATCGGTCCAGGTATATGAAGTGTACATTTGAACATGTAATGTATGTGACCTTCATTCACCTTTCTAATATTTTAAAAGGCAATATTTAAAAACCAAACAATGAAATAACATTGAATTCTACTCTACATAATGGGGTGGTGCTTTTCTGTAAAAAAAATGTATCAGTATTTTTATGTGAGCATATTAAAAATGCTATCAGATCATTGTATACTACAAACATAACCAAACAAAACCCACTTTGATTGAGATAGTAGCCTATTGTGTATTGTTTCAGTCATAAATAATGGCGAGCTTTTCAGTTTAGTTTCTACAGCTAGTCAGAAAACTTTAGAGAACAAGACTGCATATAATTTAAAACATATAAGTACACTTTCGAGATTATGATTAATTAGCTATCGAGCCTCATTTATAGAAAGATTTTCAAAACTTTAAATTAATATAATAGCTAAAAAAAAATTATTTTTAATAATATAATTTAAACTCTTAAGTGTGGTTATGGTATTTGCCGTTGTAATACAAAGCAAACAAATAAGTAATATATATTTTTTAAATTAATGAGAATACTATTTAATGAAGCTCACAATTCGACAAAAATTAACTTTTAACTTTCTGTTAACGGCGTTTCGTCACTGTCGTTACGGTTAAGTTCCAGTTGTTTGTCCTTCTCGACGTCCATTTCCTCAGCAAGACCTAAGAACAGGTCCCTGAACACAAAACCATCCATATTCTTCGCTAAATAATACAGGAACAACCAATCAGAGAAGTGACACTCTTTGGTGACCTTGACCAAGGACCACACGTCCCTTATCCCCGCGTTGGCCAACTTGAACATTATCTTGTTGAATCTGACACTTCGAGAGTGGGAGACGATGGTTACCAACCTCCATATCAGACCCGATGTCGTCGCCGCCGCGAGAAACCACATCCAAAACCATAGAAACATGTAAATCTTCTCATTAACGACGTTCAAGGCCATAACGCACATGGCATCGTGATTCTGGATCGTCCCAGAAGGTCCATATTTGTGGAAGATGCATTTGGTGACCTTGGGGAAGACGATGTCGAGCATGTTGACCTCCGAGTTTAACCAGTCAGGGGCGAGGGTCAGGAAAGCACCTCCTAGGAAGCAGTCCATCATAACGATCTGAAAGATGACGTTGACTGCGTTTAGAAGCTCACAAAGAATGAGCCAAGATGCCCATGGTCGGTTGATGTGAAGCCTTTGAAGAAATGCCTTGCGGACCAACAATATATTTGCATTTCTGTTAACTTTCGATGGCACCACAGAGCCCCTCACCTGCAAATCGGTCTCACTGAACGCGAGAGCTGCGTTTTCGAAACCTTCCACCAACGCTTGGATCCTCCCGCCTTCCATCCTTTTCCAGAGAAAATGAGGAACGTAGAATAAGAGGGCTTGTCCAAACAGGAAGAAAGGCACCCATTGGTAATACGAATGACGAATGATAGGTTCCTCATCCCACACCATGGGACCCACACCCGGGTGGTTTGGGATGCTATTTCCATTATTGGGTGCCTCTAAATGTTTGACGACTGTGAATGTGCCGGTGAAGAAACAGTACGTGTTGATAACACGCGCAGGGACCCCTGAATCTGCGATGCACTGTATATGTTCTCCGAAATACTGTTGACTGCTGACCAATATGCTACACACTAACAGCAATAAGAACGTTACCCAGTAGTGGAGTCTAAACACGGGATTGTCTATACTCACAGTCTTGGGTTTGAGTCTGATGCGTTGCGCTAGTACTCCGAACGTTTGCAACATGTTAGCAAACACTGGCGGTCGCCTCTTCTATTCCCCGCGCAGGCGCAAAGTCACTCGTGCCTTACTTAACTCGCAGTAATGTTTCTGTGTGTGTTACTTCGACCGAGGTACGTACACTACTGGCGCGAGATAAGTTTTCGTTGGAGAAATGCATTACCTTATTTCGGCGTATCACTTGTCAAGGTGTTATCATTAACTTGTAGGTTACTCGTACCTTCCCACGTGGCCCTCTCGTCTTTTTAGGGAATTATCTATCAAGCTAAACCTACTCATAAATTATAATTTAAGCTGACTCGTATCAAACTTTGACTTATGTTTATCTTTTGTAACCTGAATCGAAATATATTAATACATTTCAACGTGACTTACTATCGATATTTAAATACACAATATAAGTAAACACAGTTTACTAAGTTGTCACTAATAAATTAGAGGTGTCTGACGTGCACAACTTGATGTAGGTAGTTCAAATAACACTTGTTGACTCTACATCCAATTCACCCTTTATTGTTATGTAAGATTTGGTGACGTCATCCAAGGAAGCACTTATCTAGCAGAGTAAGTCTTGGGGATGTAATGTTATCTTAAAATCAATCAGATTATATTTTGAAAGATTATTTCATCAACAAAAACACCATAGCGATGAATCGTAAAATTCTTTTACTCCTTATCGCTAAATTACATAAGATAAATCTTAATTAGCCTATTAATGACGTTTAAGGATATCTCTACAATTCAAATCAAACCTAGGTTTTTATAATTGATGAGTTATAATTTTTTCGGCTGATAAGATTTTAATTACTTTACGTAATCTATAGGTATAAGCATGTAATAATAATTACCGAGTTTCATCATTTCCGGCAACTTTGTAGGTGTTTTTGTTGCGTTATTATTTATAAAAAAATTTACACTTAAAAATAATTATTGATATATCATTGATGTCAGCTGTATAAAATGTCAACAAAAATTTTTACACAAAAATATTAATTTTATTAACTGTAAGGTAGTAATAATTTCACCTGGAAATATTATGTTAAAATGACAAGTATATCTACGTAGATATTTTGTGCGAAATTAAACCAGTATAAGACTGTTGCGCGTACGAATCATTCGTTAAGACTTGCCTTCAGCCCTCGTAAAAAAGAACACACACGTGCACACCGTTCAAAATTAAACAAGCAAAAGCACCCGACACACAGCTTCAATCACCGGCAACTGTCGAGCGGAACCAGCCCACAGACTAAGACGACCCTGAGCTACGATGATTATTACTCCAGTTAAAATGTCACCGTCCACAAAGACTGCTAAGGACTCCTTATTGTCCGACCGATCATACTCCGTGACGTCCGAACGTATGTAAATATTCACATACTCTACTCAGAGAAGACGGTAGATGTGGCCTTCATTTTGACCAAGAATAGTGGGATTTGATTGTCCTATGGAAGATCGTTTAAATTAATCAGTTTCTCATCAACCAGGAAGTTTCCAGTTCAGTAGAGCGAATTAAACGAGTAACGGTAGATCCAGTCATTAACTCTCGTATTTCTGGCTTTTCGTTTATTTTGAATTATCCTTTATTTTGAGGGATGGGAACGTTTATTTGGGGGAAGATGGAGATGGGTAATTGGGGTCCACAAGCGTAAAATTATTTCTGAAACTCTATGAATGTTTAACTAAACTTAGTTATGAAAAGTGGATCTTCCCTTGTAAGCTTTTTTTTTTTTAAGATTCAATAATTATAGATTTTTCTTAGTAGCACGGGTTATACGCTTACGTACTGTTCTAATTACGATATTGTGTTGGGGATTATAAAGGTTGGATTCAGAGGAAGTGTATCAGCATTTGTGTGGAGGGAGAGGGGAAAATAATTTAGGAAAAACCTTCCTCAGTACACTTGAATGGGATTTCTGATTTCCCTGTCATTGGCAATGCAGTTTATTACAAGAGGGACGCCTTTTTAGAACATTCGACCTCCTAATCGGGTTTCTAATAGATAAATTAACGTCTTTTTACAAATTTCACAATATACTTCTACGACAAATTATACCTTTTATTAACTGTTTTGCCTTTAAGCAATAGGTGATAATTTTATCTTAGGATTTGCTTAGTTACAAATTTATTTATGTACCCACCAATCAACATTTTGGTGGGTACACTCTACCACTTTTACTATATATTTATGTGACATCCACACTACTTTTAATTTGTAACTAGAATAAAATAAGATTATTATGTTAAAACTATTTAATATGTTTTTGAAAACTATTGCAGCTCCTTCTGCTATTATTTATGATTCTTACTTATGTCAGAGACTGTGTGAATTGTATACCTAAAGTTTAAGAGGCAGCAAAAGTTGCTTTGTTATTTTTTTATAGCGCCGCTTCTTACCACATCTTCAGTGTTCAGCTTATACGCATATGTACTCATAAATAAGTGAGTTAGAGAGGATAAAGGTTGAATTTCAAGGAAGTGTACCCACATTTGTGTATAAAAGGAGTGGAACACCATTTAGGAAACACAACCCTCAATACACCTGACCAGGTTTCGAACCTCGATTTCCCCTTCATCGGAAGTCTAGTCTCATGCGAGTGTGACGTCTTAGATCATGTAGGCACTGAAGTAGGTAGCTTCCTCGATCACTCTTTTCTTATATTCACAAATGTTTCAAATTACCAAAGTAACAGGGGTGACTTATATTTATTAAAATGCCAGAGGGGTGTGGTTTTGAAGGTGTCAATGACAAATAGTGGCTAACCGCAGGAATGGACGGTTTTCAAACCATGAAGATAAACGTAATTCAATATTTAAAAAAAATGTATCACGGTCACCGGACATTGCGGTAGGTATAGTCAAACCACTATTAAGAGAAACTTATAGAGCACATATTAAATAATAGTAAAGTAATCAACATTGTAAAAAGACCCTTGAAACGGTTAAAAGTCGACACCAACTCTAAAATGTGAAAGCTTCTAAAATAATATTTAGCTTGGCGTATGAACACATCAAATTGTATTTCATGTTGCTTTTTTTAATATTAGGGAATTTTAATCTCATGAATATCTAACTACAGATATTATAGATATATCGTCATAGTGAGAACTTCATGTCAGTTCAAAACTTTACTTAATATTTTTTAATGTGCTCATACAGCAAGCCAAATATTCTTAAAATGTATTGAGATATAAATGGCTACTCAACATTTATTTAATACCTGAAAAAATACCCGTCTTCTTTAAGGAGGAATATTTGTTTGAATAGTTTTTTCTTTGAAGATTCTTAGAAATTACGAATCAAAAGTAGGTATGAATAATAATTATTATTATTATTTAAATCTCTTAAAATCAATATGGTTTAGCTAATATTGAAATAGTGCACATTACCTTTATTTTAATACTAGCTTCAAGTGCCCAGCGTTGCCTTCGTAAAGTTTGCAGTCTTGTAATAATTTGTTATTATTTAAACATTATATATATATTATATAATCACGCCGCTCCCTTACGGGATAGGCAAGAAACAACTCCGTACTTAATCCATCCTCACTAACTTTCCCCACACTTCCCTTTTCTG
Source organism: Timema bartmani (assembly GCA_902151455.1). Taxonomy (NCBI): domain Eukaryota; kingdom Metazoa; phylum Arthropoda; class Insecta; order Phasmatodea; family Timematidae; genus Timema; species Timema bartmani. The sequence goes on along the minus strand of CABFWB010000331.1, from coordinate 172,024 downwards.
GCATACTCCCTTCTCTTCAACATCCATACACCGAGTCATACATCCTCTTTTATTCTTAAAACTCTTAATGTTTCTCTTTTTTCACACGTTCGTCTATTATTTAAGGTTGAGTTTTTTCCTTGGCTATGAATTTCAATAGAAAAAAAATCGCTATTATATTAAACAAAACACACTGACAGTATGCAGTTAATGGAGACCGCAAGTAAGTTGGGGCCGCACGAGTTGTTTAACTCTAAAGGTCCCGGGTTCGATTTCCGTGCCCAGGTGTCATTTTTCAATTTTAAGAATATGGTATCTAAAGAGACAGTTGAATTGCGGCCCCACATTTTTAGATCCACCTAGAATTGCAGCTCAGACTGTTGACCTAACCTAACCTAACCTAAGAAACCTTCAAATGTTTGCCAAAACTATTGAACGTCAAGAACTGAGGAAGTTTGGATATCACGAGGGATGTCGATATGATACGATGATAATTTCTATCTGAAATTTAAGACAGCATGATAGAAAGCCCACTGGCTAATTAGATGGACGCAACTCATACCTCTCTCTCGAGTGAGTGGGCCGCAATTCGTACGTGTCTCTCAAAAAGCCGGGCCGCAACTCGTACACGATTTCAAGATTAGGTCGCAACTCATTTATAGTTATTGGATACTTTAATAGTAGCACAAACTGATGATCACGAAATTTAAATCTTTAGGGTCGTAATATAATATTATGTATGCAATATTATAAATATAAAATAGGCTACATGTGTCAAGTTCCAACTTTTTAGGTTTATTGGTTTTGTAGCTAACCTTTGGTCAGTCAGCCTAGGATGTCAATATATTATTAAAAAAGTTTTAAAAAAAGGCTAAGGTGGAAATCCGTAAGTTTTCTTAGGTACTCATACGAAGCTCCAATTATTTTTTTTAGCTACCTGCACTGCTATTAAAGACGTCAGGTTCACAATGTTTGCAAAGTACAAGCTAAGATTATACTAAGTACTAAGGTCAATGCCAAGATTCCATGTTATGTTTCTTGGTTGTCGTTTTATGGTCTCAATCTGTAATTCATTAGTCATCACTAGAGCCCCGTAAAAATGGTGAGACGTGATAAAACGAAAAGTGACATACAAAGATGGAGTCAAGTACTTTTTAATTTGATAGTTTTTAGATATGATTTACAATTTAATTTAAATAAATTAAAATAAATTTGTTGAAATCTATTTCTTAGAATTTAAATAGTCGGTTATGTGCTGTTGCTTGCAGCATACCATTTTAATCAATATTTTCTACCTTTCAATGGTAATACAATATTCTATGTGTCTGGATATGTATTAATGTAAAAAATGTAAGGTCAAATCACATTAAGGTGTTGAACATTACCTGTGTGTAAGTTTTATTTGTTAAAAAATCACGAGTTACCTATTAATATGAATATAAAACAACCAACCCAAAATATTGTTTCTCCTTGGATTTTATATTGAAATGTATTCTGTAATTAATCTTTGGATTGTGGTTTATTTGATGATCAAATATGACTGACAAAAATAAATTATACATTGATAATTTGTTGATATTTTCTTACCCCTCGTTGCCAAAGAGATTTACAAAGAATATGTATACATTAAAAGTTAATATATTTGAATTGTACACATTTAAAAAGCAAATGTAGTCACACTAACAGTTTTATTGACACTGATTCACACTCTGATGATATAGCGTGATGGTATATAGCTTACCCTTTATTCTTAAAGATAAGGAGTACAACAGAATAAGTCCCATCAAGATTCGATAAGTACTTTTTGAGTTTACTAGAAACAAACAAATAGATTAAATCAAGTGTACAGAGAAATTTACGGTTAGATTATATGTACATTATGATTTATAATTGTTATTAAAAATTAGTAAGAAATTACAAAACAAAAATGATCCTTTTAAATAATAATTTATCAAAACAAAACCTTGATCTGTTGCATCTCGTTCATACAAGCCCGCCAAGCTTGGGTGGCTTGCTGGTCGCCTATTTATTACCACAGGCGTTCACGTTACATCTGCTGTATTTCGTCTTGTGGTCACAAACAAATTAAACATGTAATTATGTCGCCATTAGTAGAACAAATACTTTTTCTCAATACTTCGTTTAAATTTAGTCTACTTTGCGTATTTATGTTTGCGTAAATACTTTTTAATTACGTTCCTATTTTAACTGGGGCAATTTAAGGTCACTAATTAAACTTGGGGCAGTCGTAGATGAACCACTCAATAAGTGCACCAAAATAAGAAATTCATATTATAAAAATAAAGAATATTTATTTAAAAATATATAATGGGGTTTGTATATTTATCTGTGAAGTAGGGACAATTTAAAAATTATAATACACTAATACACATGTTTAGTTAATCTTTATAACTCTTCTATTATTTTTAATAATTACTAAATAATTACCTAAACCTACAAAACTTAGCCTTCCATGTGAATGTCAGGTTTTATTAACCTTCTGTGACTGGCGCTGTTGCATTTTCACAAAAACTTTTTTTTTATTAAAGGTAATTAGATCGGATCCCTTCAAAGTATTCATCAAGTGGGAATGTTGTTAATCCTCAACGGTGCCAATCGTGATGCCATATGTCTGGCTCATTGCCACCGTTTGCTTAAAATAAAATAATACAGTAATGATGTAGACGTAAGTAATCAATAATTTTGTAATGCAGTAAGATATAAAATAACCCCTTAAAATATTTTATTATATTATTTTTCTAATAATAAGCTATGTTTTTGTAACAGTTTAACATTATTATAATTTTCTTTTTTTAATAAAATTTACATAAATACAATATCATTCAAATATTTATTTAATAGTATTGCTTCAATAATAATAATAATAATAATAATATGTATTAAAGTATGTGGTTTTGATTATTATTTATAACATCATAGGATATTGCAAAATTGCAATGGTGCCAGTTTTCATGTTATTTTTTTAGCACCAGTCCCCGAAGGTTAAGTTGGGTAACATTGTTATGACTAGGCTGTCATAGAAAGGCTTTAGACATTGTAAAAATGCAAAAAATTAATCGATTTAAATAGTAAAATGGGTCTGAAATGAGTCAAAATTTAAAAAGTAATTGATTTAAATTGATAAGAACTATATATATCTCTCCCTTGGGATGCAATCAAAATCTACAAATTTTATTCTTGCTGACTAGATTAATTAAGTCAAAGGTGTCCACGTTTAGAAAAATGCCAAATTATATTGTTTGGCGCTCAAAATGTATAAGTAGAACGGGTAGTAAGACGCGGTGCTAAATATTATTATAAGTAGAATGCTTTAAATACAAAAAGTGTAACTATATTCCTACATAAATATACAAATTAAGTTATAAGTTAAGTTATTTATTCCTTGCTTTGTGAGCGGCCCATTCCTGGCTAACACGTGGTTTAAAACGTCAGTCTCACAAAGCCTAAAATCACAAACTAAACTTACCCTAAATAAATTCAAAGCTTCCTCTTTCTGTGTTCATTCGTAGTAGCCCTCCAGGCTATCTACACATTTACACCAAGGGGCTGGCCTTAAATTAAGTAAGGTTTTTTGAGTATTTTCTTACGTTTTCTTACGAGGGGTGAGGGAGGAGAGTCAGAATTAATTTTACCTAAAAGTTCTTTTATCAATGTTTATGGTGAGACAATATCTAAAAATAAAAGTCAGAAAATAAATATATTAACTATAGATTTCAATTATATTTGATTTAATTACTTGATTAAATTATTTTAGAATTTTATATCACTCACTTTATTACCAAAACTATGACTAAAAATAATCAAAAGATTAAAATAATCTAATTTAGGAAATTGCAAAGGTGGCGGATAAAAAATTCATTAAAAAACCTTACGTAATTTAAGAACGGCCCCCAATGAGATAGAGTTGAGAAAAATAGATTTTAATGAAAATATCCCCGCATTTGCATGTATTGAGGATGGGAAACAATTTATTTAAAAAACCGTCATCAGTAGACTATTCTGGGACTCAAACCCCAACCACTTCATCAGTGGAAAGCCAGATAAGAAGAAATTGGCTCCTTAGTCCACGTGCCCACCAGTACAGGTAGCTGCAGTTGCATCTTACTTTAGTTTTGTTTAGAGAACACAAATTTTGTTGACCCTGTTCTTTCTCTCTCTCTCTCTCTCTCTCTCTCTCTCACTGACAAACGTTTCATTAAACCTGAGTCGTATCTCGTACGTGTTCCTTAATCGCAGACAGTGATTGACTTCTTTTAATTGTAATCCATCATGGGGTTGTTGACACTTGTCTAATTAGCGGCCATCGTTAATCAAGTTGGTGCTTGCATCGGAACGTTTGAGATAAGAGGGGTGTCATAATACGAACGGATAGTAAAACACGGTGCTAAAAAAATAAATCAACAAGGGGTGTCAACTCTCCCAATTTGACTAAACTATGGAGAGCTACCTGTAGAATTTTACACGCGTGTTTAAATAAATCAAAAGTAATATAATTTGGTTAAGGTGGGAGTGTAGAGAACGCGAGTTAAGGACAGTGCTTTTACCGTTTTTATGGGAAAACACTTATTTGGACTAAATAAATAAAATATTGCACCTGTAGAAATATTGAGTTTTATTTTCTTCGCGTGATGATATCAACAATAATTGTTGAATATCTGTCTTGGGCATAGCGATATTAGATGAAAAACTTTAAATCAAGATAAAAAAAATGCATTCAATTCTAAGACACCATTGACAGAGATTCAAGAAATGTTGAGGTCACCATGGGAAGAAAAATTTAACTCTATGTCTCTAATGGAGAAATACTTTATATTGTTTGACAAAAAAAAGTTTTAACTAAAAAACAACATAAACACTGTCTTTTTCTCGCTTCCTCTACACTCCCACTTAAGGACTAGTTTTAAAGATTGTTTTTCTATTTCAATTCACATTTTTATTTTATTAATTTATATGTATTGATATTTCTCTCTTATCATTAAGGAAATCGTTATTTTTGTAGTACAACATCTTAGTTCAGTCGGTAGTGCGTCTGCCTTTTGAATTAAGTGTCCTGGTTTGATTCCTGGTGTATACGAAACTTTTTTCATTGGGGAAATGTGGGTTTCCCCTTTAATGGTGATGAATTGACGGTTGGGGACTGGATGTTGTGTCTGTTCTAGATTTAAGCTAGTTTATAAGTCGTGGGTTGATATAATCAGTCGGTTCAGAAATTACTCGTTAAATACCTCAAATATTATAAAAATCTACCTTTTTTAAACAGCATTGGTGGCCATGTGAGATAAGGCATCGATCTCGTTTGATCTATTACATTATTTTTCTCACTCTTCCTCCCGCGTAAATGTAAGTTCATTTAATCTAAATTCTTCTTTTTTCATCGCATCCTCAAAATTGTAGATATATAAATGACCCAGTAAGACGCGGTGTGCCAAAAACCAAACGAAAAATCAAATATCTTAATTTTATGACAAATACTGTTGCCATTCTCCAGGCCTTTGATATCTCCCTTAGGTGATGGTAAACTTAACTGTACAGTACTTCTTTACCGTCCCTTGCCAAGGAACGAACGTTGGACCCTCAAACACAGTACTACTATAGTGAACCTTGTCAAGGGACGAACGTTGGACTCTCAGACACAGTACTACTATAGTGTTCCTTGTCAAGGGACGAACGTTGGACTCTCAGACACAGTACTACTATAGTGTTCCTTGTCAAGGGACGAATCCTGGACCCTCATACACAGTACTAATATAGTGAACCTTGTCAAGGGACAAACGTTGGACCCTCAGACACAGTACTAATATAGTGAACCTTGTCAAGGATCGATCACTGTACCTTCAGATGAATTATAAAAAATACGTTCTATTTCCTTTTTTTAACACCACGTTGTATACTAACTATGCCAATGAATTTTAGAGCTGAGGAAGTTTATATTTAGAAGAAGTGTACTCACATTTGCGTGGAGAGAGAGTGAAAAACCATTTTGTGAGAACTAACCTTAATACACCCGACCGAGATTTAAACCTCGATCTCCCCATCATCGGCAGTTTAGTTTACTGCGAGAGTGACGTCTTATACCATGCGGCCACCAAAGCTGGTTAAATTCTACTGACTTGGCTAAGGTTTCCGATGTTGCTCTTGTTTGCCGTCTATCGGTAGATATTTACACATGACTTCCATCCCTGTTGAAATAACGAGGAAGAACAAAAGCTGCTCAATAAAACCACCTTCTATTTGAGATGCTGGAGTCCTCATCCCCATCAGATGAAAGGTTTTTTTGTGTGGTGCCTGGCAACACTGTGTGTCATGGCAGGCGAGTGAGGTTTTATGGGGTTGTAAACCTCACACCAACAACAGGCAATAAGCCAGGGAGGGATCCGTCTCAAGGCCAAGGCGAACCTCCTGTGCGAGTGGCGATGTTGAAGAAGCTTTACCTACCGCACTCGAGGACAACTCTTCGTCATCCTCTGGTTTCTGAGACAGTGTGGGTGATATCCTTTCCTCATCCTTCTTTTGCACCTCTCTCTTCCTACTTTATCCTACTTGTGTGGTTATTGTTGGGAATAGCTTGAAATGATTCATTTAATTGAAATGATTCATTTAATTGAAATGAGCAGTTTGATTCATTTAGTTCAATAGTTCAGTCGTTCGCAAGGTACGGGGCCGTCCTTAAATTACTTAAGACTTTTTTCAATGATTTACGACTCCCCACTTACCCCCCCC
>CABFWB010000331.1:144120-165173 GCA_902151455.1 Timema bartmani | reverse complement strand
TATGTTTAGACATAAAGATTGGTAATAAAGTGATGTGAAATCTTAGAATAATTTAATGGCATTAAGTAGATGAAATATAGGTGAAATTTTATAATTATTATAAAGTATTTTTCGTCTCACTATAGACATTGTTAATAAACGGAAAATCTTACAATCCCTTACGTGGTGGAAGAGGGGATCGAAAATCATGAAAAAAGTCTTAAGTAATTTAGGACAGCCCCTGACGAGGAGGTTTATGTCCGAAAACAAGTTGGTTGTGGGTCTACTGAGGGTGTTTTTAATTTATCATTATAATTTAACTTATGGTGGAAACATTGTTTCACGGTAGTTTATACATGATTGATTTTTGTAAGTTCCAATTATTTTGAAATTTTTTTTTAAGTATTTTTAAATTAATATCTGGAGAGTGTGTGACATGGCAAATAGGAATTATGGCTCATTTTTCTTTTAAAAAAATTAGGGTAGTTTGCTGATGACTAAATTTTGAAAATTTTGTTGCCAACTACGTATTATAGACTATATGAGAAACTGTACAATTGTGCCGGATCATTAATTTTTTTGTATGTTTTTTACTTTCCCTCCGAGAAAATAGGGTACGTCGTTAATAACTTATAGGGAGAACCAACTATTAAAACTATAAATAGACAGGAAAATCCATCTTTTTTAGTTCAACGAACCTTTGCAGGAGATTACAGCGCTGCCAACTTGTCTTCGTTGAGGAATAAAATATATACAGACCAATTATCATCAAAAGAACCTTATTTAACAGCTAGAGAAGATACTAGATCTACTTTAACGTATTATTAAATGAAGCCATGTGATCTGCAGTTGTCACTTTTGATAGATATTATCAATACCTATAAAAATAGCGCTAATCTATATATGTATATTAAGAAGAAAACCCCGATTTACTCACTCACTGAAAAAATAAACCTTATTGATTCATCACCGTATCTCCCGAACCCCTCGACCTGGAATCTTGAAATTTGGCAGGAATGCTCCTTTTAAGTCGAAGTGTCCGATAAGATGGGGTTTTGTGAAATTCAACCCCTAACGGACTGAAAAGGGGATTGGAACATTTTTAAAAGTACATCTGTATGTATCTTACAAACCATTTGAGCTGGAAAGATGAAACTTGGCTGGGAGGTTCTTTTTAGGTTACGGGCCAGTGGTTTTTTGGTGCATTTCAAAATTCAACCCGTGCCGTGGTGAAGGGGAATTCGGGTCAGGGGGGTGTTCCGTATCTTACAAACAGCTTGAGCAGGAAAGATCAAATTTTGCAGGAAGGTTCTTTTTAGGATCTTTGGAATTTTTCGAAATTCAGCCCCTAATAGAGTGAAAGGGGAAGGGGGCTGTTTTTAATAGTTTCAAAATTCCAAAAGATATTAAACCTGCGTGAATCGCGGGATATGGGCTAGTAATATATAAATCTGATTATCTTTGTTGGTTGAAAATTTATGTTGGTTTTTATAAAAGGCCATTTCATACATTGAACTACGCTTAAAGGCAACAATAAATTAAACGATATGTTTCTATGTTTTAATTTTCTGAATAGAGGTTTTCATATTTTTATTAAATTTGTATGCTATTTTCAATAGCTGAAGAGAATATTAAAAATAGAAATAAGGTATTTTTGAAAATATGTATATTCGTACAAGGTGATTCAACCGGTTAGGTCAAAACTTAAGGAGCTTATAGAGGGTCTCGGGTGAAATGACTTTCGAATAGGAATTAATTTCCTCTGAATTCATCTTGAGTTAGGCGAGGACAATATAGGTGGGAACGTCAGATACCATTCCGCTGAAATGAGCATACATTCAGACAATCCCCCACGTTTAATAAAAAATGTGTACTGGCGCTCCTTTCTGTTGCACCCACATTTGCTGACGCGTGATTAGTGGCACATTTTATAACAGCTCCGGCACAATTTCTTTCAGAAATATTCTGTATTGTGTCCAGCCAAACGAGGTGGCAGGAGGTAAGTAAGATCCAGTCACGTTATCGCTGATGGTACCCGGTCAAACATTCACAGCAAACCTCTGTTGGTGGTTGCGAGCAACGGTAGCATGGGGGTTCTGTTCAGTCCAGATATGGCTGTTACAGCATTTGAAGAAGCCATCTCTGGTGAATGACGCCTCATCCGTGGACATTAAGTAATCTGCTCCAAAAAAAATTGGGCTAGTTCAGATAACGCTGCAAAAATCCACTAATTGTGTTTACAGAGAGGGGTAAAAGTTAGGCCCCTATCGTGTGACTCAAGACTAAGATAGTAGGAGTATAGCAAAGTATGCTTATTTCAGTAAAATATTAACAAAATTACCCACCTTCAATGGCCTCGCCCGACTCAGGATGACTTCGAAGAACACGGATTCCTATTCAAAAGTTGTTACGCTTGAGTCTTTCTATACGCTCCTTAAGTTTATACCTAACCTTTTGAATAATTCTGTATATACATTTCTACATTCTTATCTCGTCATTTTTACTTCATATTAGCTCTTTTTGCTTTGCTGTATTTTTCTAATGTAAAAAGGTTGTATCGGTTTTATATATATAGGAAACAACCGATATATATTTATATTTTCTATATATCCTATATATTTATGTAATATTATTTGGTCGATGTATTGTAACTTTCGATGTGTAACTTTCGATGTGTAACTTTCGATGTGTAACTTAAGTTATATCGAATGATAAATGTATCGATATGTTAAAGAAAATAATGCCATTACTAGGTAGCACTGTAGACGATCGTCTCGGGATCTCTCCGACAGTTGAATAGAGGGCTCAATCAGGCGCTACGTACTTGTGATTGTTATTAATGAGTGTCACGCGGAGGATGCTAGACGTGCGACACTGCCCTCGAGCGCTCCACGTGGTAACGTTTCAACTAACAATACTAACCAACCTGTCAAGAGAGTCGTGCTTGGTCGACCTACTTTTCTTGTTGCCTGTAAGATGAAATATATGCACTGGTTGAAGACCGAACCAGTGTTGACTTTGTATTTAACATCACTTTCTCGTGTAAGTAGACATCGGTAAATCTAATACAGTCCACTTTTCATTTAAAGCAGGGGCGATTCCTCATTAAATGCGCATATAATAGTGCACCGCTAATAGTGTCATACAAAATGATATTTCATGTTGTTATATTTGAATAAAAACACTTCATAATGAATTAATATTATTACATAGCTTGTATTGCTTGCAATAAATTTTGGTTTAATATTATTACATCACATTCTTTAAATTGAAAAATGACACCTGGACACGGGAATCGAATATTGGGACCTTTGGCTTAGTACATCAATACTCTAACCACTGAGCTATCCAGGAATCATCCGTGACTAGGGTCATTCTTCACTCATATCCATACGGGTTCGATTCCAGTGTTCAGGTTTCATTTTTCAATTTAAAGAATATGATATTTAGACGCGGCTATAATCGTAACTATCAAATATAAGAGCGTTGCTATTTAATCCATCATGTTATTATATCGGCTATGCGCTTAAGCGTATCATTCTATTTACAATTTCATCTAATCAAAATATAAGTTAATAATTGGATTTTTTTTCCATACACACAAAAAAAGATTAATTTAAGTTGCGTGTTTTGTAACTAATTTTTCAATATAATAATTTAGTGTTAGTTTTAATTTAAGGTATCTAATTATTTTTATTTGATTTTGTTAAGTTGCAAAGTATAAGATTAAAATATTTACTTATTTCAAAATATTAGCATAAGTAAAATGATAGGCTAAAGCACCACCTGTTATTATGGTCATCTGCCGCTACTGATTGAAAAAGCCTTTTATAAAATACAAAACATATTTTTCACTTTAAACATTATAAGCATTTTAATTAATTAATTATTTGTGTTATTTTATATGTACAGTCTCAATAAAATATTTCAAAAGTGACAGCTGCAGATCACTTGACTTGACGTATGAATGTGTGAAAGATGATCTAGTAGCTTTCATAGCTGTCAGATAGTTTCAATGATTACAACAACAAAAAAAGAATTCCACCCCGTCTCACCACCCGTTCGGGTTATACGCTTATATGATAATTACTCTAATGGGGTGGGAGGCAATTTAGAGGTAATCTACCCGCATTTGCGTGGAAGGAGAGTGGGAAACAATTTTAGGAAAAAACACCCTCAGTAGAACCGACTAGGATTTGAACTCCAATCATCCGAATACAACATGAGAGTGACGCTTTATACCATTATGAGGAAGGAAGAATTGAGAGAAAATGTATCCGTATTTGCGTGATGGTAGAGTGGGAAATCAACTAGGGAAAAAAGCCCTCAGTACAGCTGGTGGGGATTAAAACCCGGAACCTTTCCACCACCAGCAAGTTAGACTGAATGAGATTGATATTCATGACCACCTGCGTAGGCTAGTAATGATAATAATTTAGCTACATTTTTTCGATGTCGACTGGAAAACATTTTTTTTTTTTCTAAACCTACCTTCCTCCCACGAACACACTATAGCTACGGTGACCATACGTCCCGAAAAAATCGGGACCGTCCCGATTTTAAGGGCTGTGTCCCTGCGTCCCGAATAACGACCAAAATGTCACGAATTGTCTGACTGATGAAAAAAGTTTCTACAGTAATGTAAAATTATCGAAATCGTTACATTTATAATATTTTACTTTTATTGAGAGTATATGAATAAACTCCGTGTGTTTTTGCCTTTGCACCGGTGGCGGTGGCGGCGGCGGCGGTGGAGGTGGTGGTGGGGCGGCCAGTCCACCCCTCTAGAATAAGCAAATGTTATTCAATGCACATATATTTTATATACGGAATTTAAAAATGGCAGCTTTTATAAGTCACAAATAGACATCCAACTTAAAATGAAATCATTGAATCAACTGAAAACGAGTAGAATTAGGAAAATGAACAGAAAAACATCTTAATTTTTAATAGTCTTTTATACTTTTACAAAATATAATTTTCTCTAAACTCTTTATTATTTAAACTTTAAAATTACTTGTTACTGTGAGCCACTTAGTCTTAGAGATTGATATGAGTCCAGTAGTTTTGACTAACATTTTCACGTAGCCCCTATTTCTTTATAGCTATGACATATTATTGTAATTTATGTTTTTTAAATTACTAAAAATAAAAAATCTTGGAATATGGTTGTTCTTAATTATGCTTAACCCTTATGCTTATGCATTTATGCTACTTTTGAAAAATGTTGCCAAGTTGTCTCGATTTTCACTGTCAGAAATATGGTCACCGTAACTATAGCTCATGTGCCTGTAACTGTGCCTAACGGCACCAGTGCGACCAAATCAGTTCAAGGTGAAGTCTAAATATCCAGGCTGTTACTTCCAAGTATCTCTTGTCATTAACAGTTAGTTTATATGCCACGAGGGGCAGTGTGAGTAGCCAGGTAGGCGGACCTCTAATGTGTGAGGCACATGAACCTCTATTTACTTTGGCTTTTACTAGCACGGTCGCCTGTGGACGTGTTCAATATTCTGGCCAGTGTTACACGACACGACAGGCTTGCAGAATAAAGCGGTCAGATACGTTGTCTCAGAGACGGATGTAGTAGAGGGGTGTGGAGGTTCCCCCTTCTCCCCCATACACAGTAATTTTATTTTTAGTCGGTATTAGAAAAATAATTTTAAAAATGAAACCAATTAAATCTATGTTACAGTCATTACTAATTGTACTGTCACTGAATATCTCTCAAAGCAGTTGCTTCGCGTGACATTCATTCATTATTAATAATTGATTTACATTCTTAACACATAATTTTATAAGCAAAAACCCACTTCGGTGGCCGCGTGGTCTAACTCTCTACTCTCGCAGTATACTAGACTGCCTATGACGGGGAGATTGAGGTTCGAATCTCAGTCGGGTGTACTGAGGGTGGTTTATCCTAAACGATTTTACACTCTAGTTTCACTCAAATGCGGGTACACTTGCCATAAATATAACCTTCCTAGTCTCTAAAACCACTAGCGTAATTAGTACATTAGCGTTCAACCCAAACGGGTAGTAAGACTTGGTGCTAAATTATTTTTAACAAAATACAAAAATTAACAATACACTTTTATGCATTAAAAAAAAAATTTAGTCAATATTTTCTTTTTCTTAGTAATAATTATTGAGAGATTAACTATATTTACTGAAAATAAAAATAAACTTGCGTAAATCCGTAGATCTAGTAATATTGCACATACAAAATAGCAGAACGCCTTCCCCCTCTGCCCCCCTAGCCTTTCACGAAAATTCTGGATCCACCCCTGTGCTGTCTGCGATAATAATCTGGTGTTCTGGAATTTAATGAGAACTTTTTCTCTTCATTTAAAAAGTTTGTTAGATAACCATGCTCATGAAGGATATTCAACAACTGTTGAGGCTATCATGTGAAGAAAATTAAACTCTATGTTTGTACTAAAGTGCAATATTTTACTTATTTAAGCCAAATATGTTTTGCCATAAAAACTGAAAAAAAACACTGGCCTTTCCTCGCGTCCTCTTCCATCCCACCTTAATCAGTCCTGAGAGATTAAGGTCATTCGACAATAAAAATTACTAAGATTTTTTTAAGTCTATAAAATCTTGGGGGAGAGTGGGTAGGAAGTTTATATTGGAAAAGATGGCAAAGAGCAATCAATGTCTCAGCCCATTCCAGCCACACCAGACAGGTAAGGAGGTCAACCTCCGCTTTACTTGGGTGTGTCATTAATGGGGTTTATCAGAGACCTTATGCCTCAGCCTGGAATATTATGTTCTATTAGTCTGTGTTGTCTCCACAGACGAAACAGTCAAAACAAGAAATTTGATTAAATAGACATTTCAAATCTACATTTGCAATGATCAATTCGGAAGTATTAATAAAATTAACTTGTAGAGTTTGATAGGTTATATAAAAATTCTAAATAATGATATTGTGCAGTATTTTTTAAAAGCATTGCGTCTTACTACACGTTCGGGTTGTATGCCTATGTCCTGATTACACTAATGTGTTATGAATTAGGAAGGTTACATTTAAAGGAGCTGTGCCCACATTCATGTGTAGGGAGAGTGGAAAGCCATTTAGAAAAAATCACCCTCAGTATACCCGACTGGAATATAAACCCCAATCTCCACATCATCAGCAGTCCAGTCTATTGCAATAATGTGTCCTTAGACCATGCGGCTACCGAAGTGGGTAACATTGTGTTCTACAAAATAAGATAAAACAAAATTATTGGTCAATAATAAGCACGGTATTTATAAATAATTAAAAACTATGTAATTTAACATTTCTTAACTGCGATGTAGACATTAAAAAAATTGTTTATTTTTATTTATTTGAGGTATTTAACGTGCACTTTCTGAACCGACTAGTTTTATCGCACACGAGGATTTCTATGAGCGAGAGGGAAAGTGTCTACCATTTTTTCCGGGAAATGTATTTTCACATACCTTCCAGGAATCTTTTACGTACCACAATCAACATAGGACCGATGGCTTTACTTACCCTGCGAAGCAAGTTCCTCCACCAATTTTTATAACTCAAGAAAGCTCCGTTGACCCCAGCTGGCTTTGAACCCACGCACATCGGATCCTGAGGCAAGAACCTTAACCAAAGACCACTGAGGTTGTCTTTTTCTTTAATTTATTTTAAATATTTTACTGTGTACACCTCACATGAATGTACAGCTACACTAAATTTGAGCCCAATACATTAATTATTGCTTTACTTAAGGCCCTTGGCCCTGTCAAGTGCAAGTTTAAAACCTATTTTATGGGATGGTGGGTGGGAGGGTGAAAGGCTTCACAACCGAACAAAGTATCCTTCCGCGCCAACAAGAACAGATGGATCATGGAAACCGTAGATGATGCTACAGTAGCCCCATGGCTTCTTTGGTGCTGACTGACAGCTCACAGCTAACAGCTGACAGCTTTGAAAAGCTACAGGACCAAATTATGTATCCCTACGCCAAACCATATGATCTGCAAAAAACATGTGTTTAACAGCTGTCACTTCTGACAGTCAATGGTATATACCTAAATGTTGACTGTAAGAAGTCAGCTGTGAACTGTCAGTCAGCACCAAAGAAGCCATGGGGCTACTGTAGCTACCAGACAGGTCTTGCGGAAAAATCATAAGTTTGGAAATATCAGTTTTCTCTATAACGAATGAAATTTATATGTTAATATTTTCAACACCCCTTCTAAGATAATGTATCGATGTTTATTAACTGTTACATTTTCTTATTTTTTGTTATAAAGCCGGCAGTTTTCTATTGAAAAATGTCAATTTTATCGATATTTGATCACTGTTACAATTATAGAGGAGGTGTGTATCTAAAAAGTATAAATTAATCAACATGCTTCTATTCTTGAACAAACCGTTTCCGAAAAAATAATGGCAAAACAATAAACATTCTTGAAGATAAACGTTTGTTCCCATGGCTCTGCATTTCCACGCCAAATGAAAAGGGCCAATCGCCTTCACAATGGTATGCAAAAAGTATAAAATAGCAAGTCTAGCCCCTTATAGCTCGTGAACTGTAATGATTAGAAATATATGTTAAAATTGTGCAATAACATATTAATTGTCGAATGACCTTGGTAATTGTAAGCTCACACGGTATACGTGAGAATTGTAAATGCACCGAGTGGGCACGCTGACGGAATGTTAGATCTGATTTATCGATACCAAGGAGGTCGAGGTTGAAATTCTTGACGGGTGAACTGAAAGTATTTTTTTTATAAGTGGTTTACTTTTCCATCGTGTAAATGCAGGTACATTACCTCTCAATTCTTCAGTCCTTCTCGCTACTCCACAAGTGTATTTAAACATGTAGAGCCCAAACAGGTTGATAATTTATTTGGGCACACTCATCTTACTGCCAATTTGGACTATTCACATATTTACAGTGCTAGAATAGAGATGAGGAGAATAAATGTATCCATGCATATAGGGAGAGGGTAAAACTATTTAGGAAAAACTACCCTCATTACACCCGGCATTCGAACCCCGATATCTCCATCTCCAGCAATACACTCTATTGCGAGAATGACTGCTTACCTTGGACTCTCGATGGTTTGGTTAAAATCGCATTTGGTTTGTTTTTTTAAACATAGTTACCATAAAGTTTATTAGGATAACTTTTAATGGTTGTATATGATCGGAATAATTTGTGTTGAAATATTTATTTGAATAGTTGCTATGGAAGTACGTACACTATTCTAGTTATTTCTATTTTTTATCACCGCGTCTTTCTACTTATTCAGGTTGTACGCATATGTTATAATAATTAAATAAACTAAATAGCTTCTAGGAGTATCTAATTTATATATAAAAACTCAGGCGAGGACCAATCCAAATAACCTCTATAAACATCGAGTTTTTAAAAAAAATTCCGGGGAAGAATATTTCATATAACTCTCAAAAATAATAAAATTTTCAAAAATAGGGGTGGACAGCAAAAATTTATTTTAGGAACATCTAATTTTTCTAACATTTATTGGTAGGGGAAGGGGGGTTGAGAGGGGAAGGAAGTCAAGTCTCTAAATCGCTATAATCTGAAAAAATGCAGATTTAACTTGTTTTCTTTCCTTGAATGACTAAGCTCAGTGATCCTGACTCATTACTATGATTGGTTAAGTCACGGCAGGAAATGAATAAGGGTCGACAGGAAAACGTGTTGGTTTTGGAATGAAGATAGGGTGGGGAAAGAATTCACGTAGATCCAATGAATGGGACGCAGCTCCCGAGAATTTCGGTGAGAATAATTTCTAGGACCATCCAAGAAGAGCTGGAATGATACTTGACACAAAAGGTCAAACGACGGATGACGTCAGCAAGTGGAACAGGGACCGCTTCAAGGCCACCCGAAATTATCTAGTGACTCGATGATGTCTTTCAATCAGTAATACCTAGACGATGAGTTTCCGAGATGGTTTGCTAGAACCACTTCTTTCACAAAGAATAATACTGACATTCGAAGGCTTAGCTCTGCAAATTACTTTCAAATTTCAACTAACGCAGGTTTAGTTTTTTATTTTATTTTTACACTTTAGTTGCCCAAGGGGTAAAGAATCGATACGATTTATAAAAGAAATATAGGCTAAGCTACTTCATTGTTTATTTATTCTATAGTTTGAATGCCCACATTGGTGGTTACGTGGTCTAAGGTGGCCTAAAGTGGTCTGAGCCATAGATGGAACTTTCTTTGACGGGGAGCATTGGGTTCGAATCTCAGCCTGGTGCACTGTGATTTAACCATGTCTTCTCTACTATAATGCTGGTATATTTCCTCTGGATACCCTTCTCTAGAAACTAAGACGTTTTAATAATCATGTAAAGTACGAATTGAAATTTTTTTATGTCTAAAATAAGGAAAAATAGGCTAAAATCCAAATTTCCACTAAAGAATTATTTAAAAAAGACCTGGAGCTTAGATTTTTCCCACTGAATTTAGCAAATAAACGCATTTGAAAGCAGCTTGTTTTTAATATATAATCGTGTCTTACTACCTGTTCATGTTATACGCAGACATGATAATTACGTTATTGGGGTAGGGATGAGGAAGGAAGCATTTTAGATCATATTTGCGTTGAGGAAGAGTTATAAATCATTTAGTAAAAACCACCCTCATTATCCCCGACAGTGATTTGAACCCCGATCTCTCTGTTATCAGCAGACCAGTCCAACACGAGTGTGACACCTTAGACCATTCAGCCACTGAAGCACGTTTGAAAGCAGCTATTGGTGTGCAAGGCTGGAAGTGTGCCTTCAGAGAAAACGTGATCAAACCAAGTAGAATGTTCTTTTACCACAAGAACTCGCTGATAAGAACATAGAAAAGATAAGTCAAAGGTTCAAGGTTCGATTACCATGTTTATGTGTAATGGTAGGGTGATTGTGAGTTGAAATGTATGTCCTACAGTTTAACGTGGAATCCGAACCACTTTGGAGGCCTGGCATTACACACATTCACAATATGCGATTAATACACGTCTTGTCAGAGGTGAAGGAAGGGTTTGGAAATCAGAAAAATCTTTGCCGGGACCGAGGATTGAACCCCGGACCCCCAGCACAGAAGTCTGACACCTTACTCTAAACCGCCAGGTCGCCCTGAAACCTATTAGATAAGTATAAAAGGTAAATACAAGCCGAAGCTCATATGCTTTCCTCCCTTCAACCATGATTGATAATGTACTATATTTGTCACTAGTCTCGCTTGCAAATGTATTTATTTTGTCACTAGCTTTTATTGCAAACGTGTTCAGTTTGTCACCAGTTTACTTGCAAACGTGTTCAGTTTGTCACAAGTTTTACTTGAAAACGTGTTCAGTTTGTCACCAGTTTTACTTTCAAACGTGTTTAGTTTGTCACCAGTTTTACTGACCGGTCTCTTGATCTAATGGTCAGCATTATTAGCTACTGATCTAGAAGTTATGGGCTCGATTCCTGGCGCAACCACAGGTAATTTCTAGAAGGGGAATTGTTCCTATGGTTGCTATGGTCATTAATTAGGCTTAAGTTAGGTTCAACACTTCTACTGACACCACATAATAATCATCATCTCGCGGGGGCGAGGTAGCCGCACCTACAGCTCTAGTATAAGTAGTATCTGTCACTGGTGTACATGTCACTGCATGTAGACCTCTAGTATGAATAGTATCTGTCACTGGTATACATGTCAGTGCATGCAGACCTCTAGTATGAGTAGTATCTGTCACTGGTATACATGTCACTGCATGCAGACCTCTAGTATGAGTAGTATCTGTCACTGGTGTACATGTCACTGCATGCAGGCCTCTAGTATGAGTAGTATCTGTCCCTGGTGTACATGTCACTGCATGCAGGCCTCTAGTATGAGTAGTATCTGTCACTGGTGTACATGTCACTGCATGCGGGCCTCTAGTATGAGTAGTATATGTCACTGGTGTACATGTCACTGCTTGCAGACCTCTAGTATGAGTAGTATCTGTCACTGGTGTACATGTAACTGTATGAATTCCTCTAGTATGAGTAGTATCTGTCACTGGTGTAGATGTCACTGTATGAATACCTCTAGTATGAGTAGTATCTGTCACTGGTGTAGATGTCACTGTATGAATACCTCTAGTATGAGTAGTATCTGTCACTGGTGTAGATGTCACTGTATGAATACCTCTAGTATGAGTAGTATCTGTCACTGGTGTAGATGTCACTGTATGAATACCTCTAGTATGAGTAGTATCTGTCACTGGTGTAGATGTCACTGTATGAATACCTCTAGTATGAGTAGTATCTGTCACTGGTGTAGATGTCACTGTATGAATACCTCTAGTATGAGTAGTATCTGTCACTGGTGTAGATGTCACTGTATGAATACCTCTAGTATGAGTAGTATCTGTCACTGGTGTAGATGTCACTGTATGAATACCTCTAGTATGAGTAGTATCTGTCACTGGTGTAGATGTCACTGTATGAATACCTCTAGTATGAGTAGTATCTGTCACTGGTGTAGATGTCACTGTATGAATACCTCTAGTATGAGTAGTATCTGTCACTGGTGTAGATGTCACTGTATGAATACCTCTAGTATGAGTAGTATCTGTCACTGGTGTAGATGTCACTGTATGAATACCTCTAGTATGAGTAGTATCTGTCACTGGTGTAGATGTCACTGTATGAATACCTCTAGTATGAGTAGTATCTGTCACTGGTGTAGATGTCACTGTATGAATACCTCTAGTATGAGTAGTATCTGTCACTGGTGTAGATGTCACTGTATGAATACCTCTAGTATGAGTAGTATCTGTCACTGGTGTAGATGTCACTGTATGAATACCTCTAGTATGAGTAGTATATGTCACTGGTGTACATGTCACTGCATGCAGACCTCTAGTATGAGTAGTATCTGTTCCTGGTGTACATGTCACTGCATACAGACCTCTAGTATGAGTAGTATATGTCACTGGTGTACATGTCACTGCATGCAGACCTCTAGTATGAGTAGTATCTGTCACTGGTGTAGATGTCACTGTATGAATACCTCTAGTATGAGTAGTATCTGTCACTGGTGTAGATGTCACTGTATGAATACCTCTAGTATGAGTAGTATCTGTCACTGGTGTACATGTCATTGCATGCAGGCCTCTAGTATGAGTAGTATCTGTCACTGGTGTAGATGTCACTGTATGAATACCTCTAGTATGAGTAGTATCTGTCACTGGTGTAGATGTCACTGTATGAATACCTCTAGTATGAGTAGTATATGTCACTGGTGTACATGTCACTGCATGAATACCACTAGTATGAGTAGCATCTGTCACTGGTATCCACGTCAGATCTCAGGTATCTGTCACTACTCACTGGTGAACAGGGTGAGTGGTTCCTGTCCAGTTCTGCCTGTCGGCCACCTGGTAGCTGCTGCTGTTGCTGCATGTCTCGGATGCTGCGCGCGCAGACAGGTGGGGTCCCGCGATGCTGCAGTCATTATGAAGGAATGCCGAGACAAGGACCGGCTTCACCTGAGAAGAGAAGAAGGAGGTGGGCGTGCGTTCTGATTGAGCGATTAGTTTTACTTCGTTCCCTTGCCTTGTCTGGACAATGGACACAATGGGAGTCGAGAGTAACGCCAGACCTATAGGCATGCCATAGATTAATTACGTTCTGGAAAGATGGTGCTTTGTTCTACCCTTTACTGCCCGTTTGATGCACGTTTTATACCTTTTTATACATATATGTTGTTTTTTTCTTTACATTACAAGTCTTTGGGAAAGTTATTGAAAGAATCGAAGATGCATAAAGATAGATTCAAGGTTAATGCAAGCAATGTTCCACACTTGCTATTACAGTGTATCACACGATATAAAATTCCTGTATGAAATAGCTCCAAGCAGTGGTGCACCCAGGTGGGGGAAGCAAATAGGGCAGTTGCCCCCCCCTCCTCCAAGACATCAAATAAATTTTCAAAAATTTGCCAATCTAGGATTATACTAGGGGTGTGTGAAGCTTAGAAACTTAGAATTGATTTCGAAACAAATATCAGCTTCGAATTCGCTTTGAAAAAAAAAATCCATCTTCCAAAGTTACGAATCTTTACCAATCATGGTCAATTTCTGCCATTTTGAGCTGTTTTGTACAGTACATGACAATATTCACATGAAATAAATCTTACGTAATTTTATTGCAAATTGATTTCTCAAAATTTTAAAATAAATACTAGAAACAAATCGTGCAAAAATACCTTTTCCAATTAATTTTGGTACATAAAGTTATGTAAATAACCAACTTATAATATTGTTTCAAGCATAAAACAACTAATGAAAAATATTCTAGCTTCGATTCATCTTCGAGAATATTTAATATATTCTATTCAATTTCGCTTGGAATCGAAAAAGTAGACTTCGCACACCCATAGATTATACCAAATAGATTATAGGGGCATGTAATTTTTTTTTAATCTTCAGGCAAAGAACAATCCAAATAGCTTCTAGAGCATCTATTTTTCAAAAATAATTTAAGGGGGAAATTACTTTCAATAACTTCTAGAAGAAACAATTTTTTTTAAATAATCCAGGCAAGGACTAATCAGAATATCTTTTAGAATAATCTAGATTTTTAAAATTTTCAAGTGAAAAACCTCTCCAAATAGCTTCTAGCGGGATCACTTTTTCTTGCAACATTTTTCTGGAAAGTATCCTTGGACTATCCTTGAGATTGGAGGGCAAATCTTTTTTAATTTTTTAACTCCCCCCTCCTCACTACTCACAAATAGGGTTCCACCACCACTGATTCTTCTCTTCGAGTAAAACACTAAGGGCCGGTTGCAGAAACATCATATTGATTCTTCAATCACCGGATTGTCAATCAGCTTAATCATAGATCAAGAAAAATTTGGGTTGCAACAAAGTTAACTAGAGATCAAAAACTCCGATCACCTGACCACAGATTTGACCGGAGAATCAAATAAAACTAACATGGCAACCTTGTAAAAAGTTATATTTTCGAACAGCTGACTGTTGTAACATAGCCTAAAAGTATACGCCAGATTGGCTTTGTGAATATCTTTATGTTCTTTATTTGTTTAATTAATACATGTAAATTTGTTTGAAATTATTATTAGACGTTTGTATTAATGTATTACTATAGTTAGGTTATAAAATGAGCTTTTAAAGTATTTATATTATTTCAAAATAACATAATGACTGAAAAGAAATCCCGAAGTCCCAACTTTAATTTATCTAAGCCTCATCTCAAATTCTCTATCGCTATATTTAAAGAAAAGTTCATATCTTTCTCGTAGTTGTCTTGGAACTTGAACATTTTCTATAACCTCGTTATATAAATTAAAAACTTCATCTGAAGACTCCATACTTCACATTTATGAATCAAACTCACATTAAAAATAAATTGAATGATATATAAATATATTTATTAAATATTACTTAATAAATAAAGATTATAAAGTACAAATTATATTTATCAAGAACATAACAGTTACAGGTTATGTTAACCATCAACGCACTGACCGGGGAATCAAACAGTTGATGGGAGAAAATTGGCTGGTTAACTTGACCAGAGATTTGATCGACAATCAGTCCTAATCGTTAATGGTGCAACTGAAAATGAGGTTTGAGACACTGATTGTAGATATACATACATCTGATCTCTGATCAAGCCACTGATTGTTGTTTGTGCAACCGGCCCTAAAAGTGTTCCGGTTTGTGGGGAAATAGTTATTATTATTTTATTGACTTACAGTGAGTGACTTATTTATAAATATATAGTCCTGGAACATTATTTTTGTCTGTCGCCAACACTTATCATTTTATGACCCTTCACTCTGTCGAGTGCAAGTCTAAAACTTATTTTGTAGGATGGTGGGCGTGACGGTGAAAGGCGTGGCATGGCTTCACAACCGATCAAATTATCCTTCCACGCCAACAAGAACAGATGGATCACGGAAACCGTAGATGGCGCTAGTTACCAGACAGGTCTTCCGGAAAAATCATACGTTTGGAAATATCACTTTTCTCGAGAACGAGTGAAATTTGTATGTTAATATTTTCAACACACCTTCTAAGATAATGTATCTATGTTTATTAATTGTCACATTTTCTTATTTTTTGTTATGAAGCCGGCAGTTTTCTATTTTATTGATATTTGATCATTGTTAAAATTATAGAGGAGGTGTGTATATAAAAAGTATAACTTGATCAACATGCTTATATTCTTGAACAAACCGTTTCCGAAAAGAAAATTGTAAAACGGTAAAAATTCTTGAAGAAAACCGTTTGTTCCCATGGCTCTGCATTTCCACGCCAAATGAAAAGGGCCAATCGCCTTAACTACGTTTCACGCAAAATATCACCGTTCTGAGATCAAAGCAATTGGTTAGAAAGATACCCACTGATTTTGGTAAGAAGCCCGTTCTGTAAGGCCTTATTCTATACCATAAGCCAACTTTATATTAGTATTTTGGTTAAATAAAAGGCCTTCAGTGGTTTTGCAGTGTGCCAAAAAAAATTTTTTTTTGTTAGAGTAAATAAAATATTTCTCTAGTAGCAACTTTAAGTTTAATTATCTTCACATGGTGATATCAACAGTTGTTGAATATCTGTTAAGAATGTCCTGTTATTTAATGTCAACTTTTTCTCTTCATTTAAAAAGTATCTCATTAAATTATAACATATTCATTACAGATATACAAGAACTGTTGATATCACCATGTGAATAAAACTAAACTATGTTTTTACTGGGGCAATATTCGATTAATTTTGAGCAAAAAAACTTTTGCTACAAAAACTGTAAAAAAATCATCTTTTCTCACATCCCGTACACTTCCACCTTAATTTATTGCACTGGCTCTCAATTTCAAGTTCCATTTTTGAAAGGCCTTTGCGTTTGGTTTTGGAAGAGTATCTATAGAATATTTGTTTTCAACCCCGCGTCTTTCTACACGTTCAGGTTATACGCTTCTGTTATAATTACGCTAATGGTTTCAGAGTTTAAGAAGGTCGTATTTAGAGGAAGTGTACCCACATTTGCGTGAAGGGAGCGTGAAAAACACATTTTTTGAAAAAACTACCCTCACTATGCCTGACAGAGACTCGAACCTAGATCTCCCCATCATCGGCAGTCTAGATTACTGTGAGAGTGGCGCGTTAGACCATGCTGCCACCTAAACGGGTCACTATAGTATCGATTAAGACGCCATCTTCCCCACGTAACCTAGGTAGGTTATAGAGTCAGGCGTAGCGACGGTGTAAGGTTTTCTATATTCTACTTTAAAAAAACAGTTGAATTGAGATCAATGAAAGTATTTTCGGTTGTTTTTTTTTAAAACTATTTTACTCTTCCCAATTTTACTTCTGGTAAGTCAAGAATGAAGACAATCGCACTTCAATGGGAATCTCTGGTTCGAGCAGCGTAGTATATTTCTGTTAATCAGCTGTGAGACTGGCTTTTAAGCTGTCCTTTCTTAGATATAAAATAACCAGAGTAGCAGAGAAGAAAAGAGAATTGGGAGATAAATTTAGATGTCAACTTATTTGACATCAATATTCACTTTAATTACTTAGAAGAGCCTAATTTTTTAGAAGCTCTCTTTGTAAATTAACTGTGACCAACATTTATTTATATTAATAATTAATACGTCAAAATCCCTATTTGTTGTTTTCATTGCCGGGTTAAGGATGCTTAAGGCAGCTTGAAAGAATTTCATTCGCACCAGCATAAAAAGCGTATCGGAAATTAATAATCAGTGAAAATTATATGTTGAAAATTACTCTCAGTAAAATTAGTTAGGACTCAAAATCCCTATTTTCTCATTAACAGTGACCAAAGGTGACCTGGCGGTCTAGGGGTAAGGTGTCAGACTTTTGTGCTAGGGGTCCGGGCTTCAATCCTTGGTCCCGGCACAGATTTATCTGATTGCCAAACCCTTCCTTCACCACTGACAAGACGTGTATTAATCACAACTTGTGAAGGTGTGGAATGCCAGGCCTCCAACGTGGTTCGGATTCCACGTTAAACTGTAGGTCTTCCATTTCGTCTCACAATCACCCTTCCATTACACATTAGCGTAAGTGCGTATAACCCGAACGGGTAGTAAGATGAGGTGCTAGTAATAATAATAATAATAACAGTGACCAAGGGTATAAGTCCAATCGTCAATCCTAAGATGACAAGTGAAATGCGTCTTCCGGTGAAGTGGTCTCAAAAGAGTGTCGATATTCTAAGGCGGTTACTATACCACTGTTGTCGCAGCTAGTCCGGACGATAGGAAACGCCCGGTGACATAAATGTATTTAGGTTTTTTTATTCTTCAAAAATGGCAAGCAATTTTTGAAAAATGTATTATTATTATTATTATTATTATTAATAATAATAGTAGTAGTAGTAGTAGTAGTAGTAGTAGTAGTAGTAGTAGTAGTAGTAGTAGCCAATGTTTGAAAATTGAATGCGGCTAGGGGGTCCTCATCTGGAATCTTTGGAAAATTAAAACTCCTCTACAAGCTAAGCTATTGAGGGTGGTCCTCTTCAAATTTAACTGCCCTTGGAAACGATGTAAACTCTTTTTCCTCTGAATCAAAAAAAAAAAACTTTATCTAAGCTATTTGGAGTGACCATCCTTCAGCAAATCTTTGAAAAATTGAATGTTTTTAAAAGCTATTTTAAGTGGTCCTCACCTGGAAAGTGTTTTTGAAAATTAGACTTCACTACAAACTATGTGCAGTTTCCCCCCCACCCCTTTTTTTTTAAATTGGGTGAATCTAAAATTAATTTAGAATGCTCCTTGCCTGGAATTTTAGAGAAAATTATTAGCATCTAGATTATTCAAATGATTGTTCCACCGGCAAATTATAAAAAATTGCATGCCTTTATAATCTATTTGGAATGGTCCTTTAGCAACAACTTTTTGAAAATTAGTTGCCCTTAGAAGCTATTTAAAGTGGTCATCACCTGAAAATTTTTGGAAGTTGGATGACTCTAGAATCTATTTGAAGTTTGATGCAAGGCCATATTTCGGCTTCACACTCAAGAATATCAGAGATGGATGACACCAGGGGCGGATTTACATATGGGCTTAATGTACTATAGCCCAGGGTGACAAATTTGTGGGGTGGCAAGTTGCAAATTGCAGGCACGAAAAAACAACAATAAGTTGGTCGAGTTCACCGCGTTGAAGTGACTCTAACCGAGATATCTTAATCGACTTCTAGCAAAAAATAATAAATTAAAATTGGCAATTGAATTACAAACTGCTATTTATTACCTCCGGTTTTCATTTCTTATGAAAATTCAAATTTTCGCGCACCTTTATTAGGCACATTTATTCTAGGTAGGGGAAGTTTGGGGGAAATTCTTCCAAGGAAACATTAAATTTCAATTTTTTTTTAACATGCCAATGTTAAGTTAACTATACAGCCCGTTTATTTCGCAATGTAAATATTTATAAACTTAAATTAACTTTGTAAATATATCCAAAAATCCAACTATACTACAGAATATAGTTTATACAATTAAGGAATAAGGACATCTAGACCTCCTCAAACAAATCAAGTTGTTATTTAACAGGATCACAACAGAAAATTCGATGACAAATGAAGATGTTTCTAGAAGCTTGAAGCTTAAACAAAGTGAGAATATGTTCCGTCAAGTAGGCGGTGACTTTAAAATGCTTTTATTCCATCAATGTTTCATTTTAATTGTGTTCACCGACAATATTAAAGATCACAAATGACTTACGAATATAAAAGGACATATGAAAAATATACTTGATTGTTAAACTGCCTTTGTATATATTTTTCATAGCAGTTTATCGAAATCGATCATCATAAAACAGGGATGAGCTACGTTCCTTTTAGACAGGAAGAATCTTGTTTGTCAGTTATAATAGCTACTGAATTAGTTTTCATATATTCATTCATACGTCAAGTCATGTGATCGTCAACGGTCACTTTTACTAGATCATATGAAAACCTATCAAAGAAAATGTCATCAATATTGACTGCGTTGAAATACATATTTCCTAAAAGTTTATTTCTACCAGAATTCAACAAGTTTCAAAGTTGTGGAAATCTAGAATTAAAAAAACAACAGGGAATCGTGTTTCATCACTCAGCTGCTGCTACCTATGTGTAGAGCATCAAACTAGAAGTAGTAACCAAAACAGCTACCTGAGAGCAGCACTATTTAAGGAGAGATAATATTAAACTTGTTTTGATTAAAATATGTTTATCTTAAGATTAGGGTTGCCACCTGTTCTATATTGAATTATCTTAGTACCACGTTTCAGGGACGAAATAAATCCTATATTCTAACTTATTTATAAAGAAATACAAATTTTGGCAGTTAAAAGATGCACTTTGATCATGTATATAAATGAATGCGTTATGTCAAGTATTTTTTTGTAGCTGTAGCTTTGGATAAAGCACATGAAATAATATGAGTAAATTTTAAAATAATATGTTCATATTTTCTCAAAATTTATTCTTATCATAATAATCCTACACACATAAACAAAGATTTAAACACGTGATTTTTTAATATATTTTGCTGGGATGGGTAGATTAATAACTTTTTTCAAAGTTCTTTTAGTGTCTTCAATTGAATCAGATATTAAATAACGTTATTTGAGGTCATGCAAAACAGTAACTGTGTCAAGTCTCCTGAAAACATAGTTAAAATCGTTTAGACAAACACTTTGTGTATTCTTTGGTTTATATCGACTTCCATTCCGTATAACATCAAATTTATAGAATCACACTTTCAATATGGATTGCCATCTGGATGTCCATGTTTAGAGTATATTTAAGTTTCTTTTGAATAGAGATTTTATTTTAAACAAGTGTGGTATTCTGTTGAAATGATCGGTAACAGCTGTCTTTCAGTACAACTAACTCCACCGTTTAATAAATATTATTATATTCAACGATTCCATTGAGCATCTTATAACCGGGTGAGGCATTAAAGTTGAATCACCGCATATTCCAAAAATATTCTAGAAAAAAAAATGCTTCACACAAAATAGTTTTGTTTTTAGGGGGGAGGGGGTGGAAGAGACCAGTGCTCTTTTTTTTTTTTTTTT
>CABFWB010000331.1:104447-143626 GCA_902151455.1 Timema bartmani | reverse complement strand
AAAAAAAAAAAAAAAATTGAACTAAGCATATTTATTTTTTTATAAAACGCTTAATTTTCGAGATATTCTAGTGTCTCAACTTGAATACCTCATTGGATATATTTATACCCGTCTTCCTCCTTTTCACATTTAACTAAAATGGTCTTATCTTAACTACTTCATCGTAAACGAGAATCACCCCCTAATTAACAAACATTAAGCTCGGGGGTAGTGACAAATGAGATGAGAGATCGACGCTTTTAACTTTACATGATACTACTAATGACCTTTGATATGTTTTGTAAACGAGGCATTTAATTATCTGGTCGCTAACATTAAAATTAATAGTTTTGTTACCCACTCCAGTGGCTGCTTGGTCAAACGTGCTATTCTCGTGCTAGACTAGACTGCCGATGAAATGGAGATCGGGGTTCAAAGCCTAGTAGAGAGTACTGAGGGTGGTTTTCGTGAAAGGGTTTTCCACTCTCCGTCCACGAAAGTGCGGGTACACTTCCTCTAAAGTCAACATTCCTCATTCGTAACTCGTTAGCGTAATTAGTGCATATGCGTATAGCCTAAACGGCTATTAAGTTGCGGCGCAAAGAAAAAAAATTCTTTGTCGGTTTACATTATAGTGACATTCAATCAATTTTACTTTTTATATCCATTACCGTTTCCAGCTTGTGTCCTGGGTATAATTTTTTATTCAAGCCTTTTTCTCCACTACCGGCTAGCTAGGCCTGCCATACCCTTCACATGCCTTATAATCTAACTTATGACTAGGACAGGTACAACATCCAGTCCCCAGCCATTCATTCATTACTGTGAAAGGATAAACCCACATTTCACTAAGATACATTTTTCGACCATGCCTGGAATCGAACCCGGGACTCTTAGTTCAGTAGACTTACACACTACCGACTGGGTTGAGGTATCGGATACTTTCAATCAATGCTTGCAATAAAAATCTTCTGCAAGCTGTCAGTTATCACCACTCTTACGGCGAATGGACTTTATCTTCAGGCTTCAGCCCATATTAACCAGGTCAAACCCAAGGGCACTGGCGTCATTAGCGGGGTGAGACCAAAGTGGAGGCTGAAGTAGCCTCCTCAATAAACTGTTCAAATGGGGCACATGAAACAATGAAGTGTTGTTTAGACAAATGGCAATGCACATTTGGAGTAACGCACATTTGGAGTAACGCATAGTATAGTTATAAAAGTTGTAGAATTTTGCCGTAACCGTATAGCTAGCTTTATTCAGTTTGTATGAAGTTATGTTCATGATTTAATTTAATCTGAAAATTGTTAATATAGTTTTTAATCTTCCCTCCCCCCCTCTCCTAATATTTAAGCGCTAGCAACGCTAATGGACAAGAAAAACTTTTAAAAATTATTATTATTATTATTATTATTATTATTATTATTATTATTATTATTATTATTATTATTATTATTATTATTATTATTATTAGCACCGCGTCTTACTATCCGTTCGGGCTATACGCCCTTACGCTAATGTATAATGGTAGGGTGATTGTGAGATGAAATGGAGGACCTACAGTTTAACGTGAGATCCGAACCACGGCGGAGGCCTGGCGTTCCTCACATTCACAAGCTGTGATTAATACACATCTTGTCAGAGGTGAAGGAAGGGTTTGGCAATCAGATAAATATGTGCTGGGACCTAGGACTGAACCCCGGACCCCCAGCACAAAAGTCCGACACCTTACCCCTAGACCGCCAGGCAACCCTTTGGAGAATGATGTTATTAATAACGTCTGGCACTCAAAAATTCTACTCAAAGCTTGGAGCCATGAATATGAAAATTTTAAGTTCTAAAATGTTCACGGCCCTACAAACATCAAACAGTTAAGATGAAAAAAATATATTTTTTTTCCAAATTAAGATAATTTGGATGAAAAAAATAAAAAATTTTTCCAAATTAAGATAATTTGAAACGGTTTGGACCATCAGTGGTCCAAGCACCACAGTTTGAGAAACACTGCCTGAGACCACTTGACCACCGAAACGGGTTAAAATAAATAGTGGTACACGTAAGTATGTATGGAAAAATGAAAGAATATGTGATACAAGTAATGAGTAAATCATTACTTGTATCACATATTCTTTCATTTTTCATTTTAACTGTTTAAGTAGGCACAAGGGGGAATGAATTTAATATTTCATTGTTTTCAGAATAATTTTGTGTATAAGAACTATATCATTGTATAAAAACGTTTAAGGGAGAATGTGGAGATTTTTCAGGGGTTTAATCCAAGGGCGTGCCCAAAGTGGGGGATGGGCGGCCCGAGTTAAGTTTTGCACCCGGTTGGGTTTTTTTTGCGTCCCTTATATAACTGGGGTATAGTATAGTCTATTCACCGTAGGAGTGGTATTAATTAACCGCTATTAAAAGCTACCGGATATTCACTCTCCAATCTATTTTATCTGCAAAATCGTATATTGATATGTTGTCAGTTTTGACAGTCCAAACTTTCACAAAATGATTATTCATTTTTAATTATGTTTTTCTTTTAACAGTTTTTACATATTCTGCTGGTTGTCAGTTACCACATTTCACATGACGAGTGGACTCTAGAAATATATAAAAATAATACCCAAAACTAACAACTACAAACAATCTGTGTGTGATAGGAAAATAATCTGAAAGGAAACTCCACAAAATGCTAACTATACACCGACCGTTTCACTGCGAGTTGTACAAAAACTGCTAGGATTACAAAGAAAACTATAAATACACGTTTTGTAGACAATGTTCTCCTCTATATTTTTTTCTACTAATAAACACTTTGAACTAGATATGCAACCCTAAAATTAAGGTTAGTTTACTGAAGGTCAAAAAGAAAAAAAATCGATTTTCTCAAAATTTGCTAAAACGATTTTGATTAAATTTTATATCTGGACAGTGTTTATCATAATAAACAAGATGGAAAATCTCATTTTCCCATGAAAATGTTACATGGGTGAAATCCTCCAATTTTCATCATTTATCCGCAATTATTTGAGATACAAAATAACTTATCATTGTAAAATTGTAGTACTATTAAAGATAAACATCTTTTATTTGAAATCTATTTTTATAAAACTAATAATTTCTGAGATATAAGCAAATATATTCTTTTCTTATTTTTTCTGTAACAGTATTCCTACAGTAGCCCCGTGGCTTCTTTGGTGCTGACTGACAGCTCACAGCTCACAGCTGACGGCTTTGAAAAGCTACTGGACCAAACTATGTATCCCTACGCCGAACCATATGATCTGCAAAAAACATGTGTTTAGCAGCTGTCACTTCTGACAGTGAACATTTAGGTATATACCTAAATGTTGACTGTCAGAAGTCAGCTGTGAACTGTCAGTCAGCACCAAAAAAGCCACGGGGCTACTGTAGTTCCTAACGCCATAGAGTAAGTAATTAACAGTGTATATTATTTCATTTATGATCTTTTATGTAATGTTTCTACATAAATGCATATTCCTATTATTTCGTTTCACAAATCTTACGAGTTCTTAGAAAATGTCTATTTTTTTAAGATAAAAGTGGGTGAAAGTCTGTGCGATGTACCGTACCATTTATTTTAACTACATGTATTGATAGATGCATTCAAAGACGACTGATTGTATCCGTAACCAAAGTTAGTTATACACCTTCATAAAAATATATTCTAAAAGTCATAAAAATACATGTTATCGTGTGTTTTGTCCAGTCTGCTAGCCATGGAGCAGACGAAACCTAATACCATAGAGAAAGGAATGCTAATACAGAAATTGAGGGTTGTCTTGTGTCAGCTTTCACCTGCCCTTGAAGTTAAGGCGACAAAAGAAAAGGTGTAGGTCGAATAATAAGATACTTCTCTGTGTGTAGGATGACATATTTATGTCCAGATAACCTTTTTACCTGGAGTACCTTTACCAGTTTCCAAGTACCTGTCGAAGTAAACGAGCTGTGCTCTAAAGTAGGCCTACTCGTAGAATCACATTGAGTTCGACTTCATAACTTGCATTGGCGTGATGGAAAGAATTCAAAGCTATGAACAGTACGTTTATAGGTTTTATAACACTTTTTCAGCCAAAATTAATATATAATGCTCTAGTAGATACATTTAATTTAATTTGCTAGAGTTACTCAACAGTTCTTTAATATTTGTCAGAGGCTTCATTGGATTTGAACAGAATGTTTATTTTTATTTAAAACGTTTCTCATCAAATGCCGCTATATAACAAGTATTCAAGAATTGTTGGGATCGTTATGTGTAGCAAATTATGCTAAATGTATCTACTGGAGCAATATTTTATGCATTTTGACCAAAAATGTTTATAAAACCTAAAAAAATACCGGCTGCCTCAATAAGTGAAAGAGATTTCTGCGAAAACGTCCAACACTAACGCGATGTTTCATTCTACGATGTATTATTTCAAAATAGGGTTCATACCAAAATAAAGTCTAAAGATGTCAATAGGGATATTTTTTTCCTTGTTGTAGATGAAGGGCAAAAGGGAGTGTAAGCTTAGAATAGAGATGTATTCCCATAAAAGACACACGCCATTGTATTTTAAGCCGTGTGGCCTGACTGCAATTGACCGCGGCGGACGTCTTAACTCGGGCATTCTTCCATCGCACCTTTAACCTTGTTGGAAAACATCAATTTCTAACATAAATTACCAGAGCTTGTAAATTAGTTGAATCATAAGTTCACGCAAGCGTAGCTACGCACTGATTTATGTAGGAATAGACATCTTCAAAGCCTTTTTTCCTACCAAAATCTATTAAGGTTCTGGTATTAAAAAAAGGCCTTTCAGATGTTCATTCTTACAAAAATTGGTGTATACTTACCTTATATTTCCATTAATTTCCTTGATTGCATGGTTATGAGTCAATATTCTATTTTGCCAAAGCTTTGCGACGAATGATGTATCCGATAAACGTGGCGGTAGCCAATGACTGCGTGCATTGAATAATCCATACACTTAGACGATGTTTTCTAGGGACCCACCAAATCACCCTATGCCCTTGGTAGTCGCGATGATAGTTGGTTTGTAGTTTGTAGTTTTTTTGCAAACGAATTTTTTTATATAAATCATCTATAGCTTAGCTATTTGGCTTGGTAACGAAAATAGCCTGTAGAAATCTTCCTGCCAGGATGTAGATTAAAAAAGTATGTGGTAACATATGTCTATCTAGAATAGAAAACAAGAAAAACGTAAAATTAAAAAGCAGGTAAATGTTTTCAAGGCACAAAATATATTGAGTTGACTGTGTTAAATTGTCAGAGGAAGAGGGGAAGTTTTGTCAATAGATAAACACGAGCCCATTCAGGGTGATCTTCTCATTTTCTTCCCTCTCTATATTTTGTATATTGGCGTCTAACAGGGATTGTGCTTAGGTGCATGAAGTTAAGATGCAACCCACTTCGCAAAATAGCTTCGAAATCTCCAATGTCGTTAAAATTAAATAAGTAAACATCACACATCTGTAAGGGGAGTAAAGTGTATTACACCTTTAAAATACAGAAAGAAAATCTCTAGAGTACTCCCTAAAGGACAATCAGAGGTTATTCTAGCGCTAGAGCAGGGCGTGCTGGTAAAGGCCCTACAATAAAAGGGTGGATATATTTTAGAAAAAAAGTAGTCCCCTTCGACCCAGAGGAGAAGACAATTAGACAGGTGTGGTGTTTCTCGGACTTCAGGGTCAAGGCGGGTAAGGGAGAGCGCAAGAACTTTAGGGGATGGAATGAATACAACTGTCAGACAGAGCTGGTTCACCTTCCTTCTACCTGAGGTTTGCTGGTCTAGCTGCATTCCTACTCTCGACACAGGGTGCTTACAAATAAAACCATACAAGTAATGCGGGGACTCAGCAAGTCTGGTTACCTTTAACGGCGTTACCTACTTGAAGATTGTATGCAAGAATAAATTGAATGGGTAGCAAGATACAGTGATAAAAAAAAACCAATCGTTTAGCTCCTGAAAACCTCATCCCCCCGGTTATAGAATAATCTTAGTCACTTGTACATAATCTTGTGTGTGAGTATATTTATTAATGTGTCTACTACAGGTGTTATTAATTACGTAATTTAATTAAAAAGGGCTACGAGGGAAATGAAGTACAAGTTGTCACCTGAAGAGAGTTGGAAGTAGAATTGAATTGTCTGTAAAATCATATCATTGTATTCGGTAAGGATTAGATTAATTCAAACCGCGACCTCTCAAATCAGAAGCAATCACTCCAGTAGTGAAATAGTTCTGCCGGTAAACATGTGTGAGTACCAATAATTAATTTGTTTAAATAGATTAATTAAATATTAGTAATAACACACGAACGTGATCTCAACCAAATGACGTAATCACACTTTTTTTTTAAAGATGGCATAAGCCTTGAAATTATTTAAAATAAAATATGAAAATATTTTGCGTTAATTTACAGCCCAAGTCCCATAGAAAAAGCCTTTTCTGACAATTATAAAAGGTATATATCTACTTTCACTTGTACAGTACGTAAAAGTATGTAATTTTCAGCTGTCAATTTTGATATACTTAGTTAATACCTATAAAATAGTAAAATTATATAAATGTTGACCGCAAATAAATGTATTTATATTTTTTTAAAGACTTTTTCTATTTAAGATAGATTGTATTTCTGTATGTATAAATGTTATTTTTGATTAGTAACAGACTTGATACAAATCTGTTAGATTGCAGTCGTGTGCCAGTGACACAAATACTTAAGTCGCCACATGTGTGTGTAAATGAAACGTTGAGATCAGGCCTTAAATTAGGTGTACCAAACTTGAGACCTGAAGGGCCACGTTTGGCCTGATCCATGATTCTGTGTAGCCCGTGGATCTTATGATGAACCAATAATCCAATATACAATGCGGACACAGTCTTCTTTTTACATACATAGCAGGAATACACTATATTGGTTTATAACTTTTCAAAATGAGCATTATTTGGGAAAATTCATCAATTAGGGCTGGTGTACCAAATTTGTATTTATTCCTCACCAGATTTGAACCCTAGAAACAGTTGGATTCGCGCAACAAATACGTGCAACAATTCGCATCATGTAAGTGACCCGCTTCGGTGGTCGCATGGTCTAAAGCGTCATTCTCACAATAGACTAGATTGCATAAGACGTGTAGATTGAGGTTTGATCCCGGTCGGGTGTACTGAGTATGGTTTTCCTTAAATGGTTTTCCACTCTCCTTCCACGCCAATGCAGGTACACTTCCTCTAAATTCAACCTTCCTCACCCTTAACACATCAGAGTTATTTGTAGGCTTATATAAGCGTACAATCCAAACGGGTAGCAATACGCAGTACTAAAATAAATCATATGAGTTTGTGAATAGTATTTTTGTTAAGACCCTTAGCCCTGACGAGTGCAAGTCTAAAACCTATTTTGTGGGATGGTGGGCGGGAGGGTGAAAGGCGTGGGGTGGATTCACGACTGATCAAAATATCCTTAGGCACCAACAAGAACAGATGGCTCACGGAAATCGTAGATGGCGCTAGCTACCGGACAGGTCTTGCGGAAAAATCATAGGTTTGGAAATATCAGTTTTCTAGAGAACGAGAGAATTTTTTATAGTAATATTTTCAACACGCCCTCTAAGATAATGTATCAATGTTTATTAGGTGTTAAATCTTCTTATTTTTCGTTATGCAGCCATCAGTTTTCTATTGAAAAACGTCAATTCTATCCATATTTTATCACTGTTATTATTAATAATAGCACCGTGTCTTACTATCCGTTCGGGTTATACGCACTTACGATAATGTGTAATGGTAGGGTGATTGTGAAATTAAATGGATGACCTACAGTTTAACGTGGAATCCGAACCACGGTGGAGGCCTGGCATTCCGCATATTCACAAGTTGTGATTAATACACGTCTTGTCAGAGGTGAAGGAAGGGTTTTGCAATCAGATAAATCTGTGCTGGGACCGAGGATTGAACCCCGGACTCCTAACACAGAAGTCTGACACCTTACCCCTAGACCACCAGGTCACCTTTAATTGATCACTGTTAAAACTATAGAGGAGGTGTGTATAAAAAGTATAACTTAATCAACATGCTTATATTATTGAACAAACCGTTTCCAAAAATAAAATTGCAAAACGATAAAAATTCTTGTAGATAACCGTTTGTTCCTATGGCTCTGCATTTCCACGCCAAATGAAAAGGACCAATCGCCTTAATGAAAAGGAACGAAACACCTGAGCGATCACGGATTATGGACTCGCATTTGTTATCAATTGTGAATGTGACCTCTATACTCTCAGCAATCATACCCTTGCATTCTTTCTCTTTTAGCACCACGTTTTACTACCCTTTCGGTTTATACGCTTTTAAGTACTAATTACGGTAATGGGCTAGGAATTGGGATGGTTGAATTTTAGAGGAGGTTAACCCGCATTTGTGTGGAGGAAGAGTGGAAAACCAGCCCCAGTTCACCCGACCAAGATTCTATCCTCGATCTCTTCGACCTCGCCAGTCTAGCTCATCACGAAACTAGCGCGTTAGCTAACTACGACACCAAGGTGAGTCGTACCCTTGCTGAAAGTATAAAAAAAAATCCTATTCATGAGAACAGATATAAGGTAAGTCTTAAAATTTCAGATCATCTTAATTTAATTTTTATAGTAGTAAGGATTTTAGGAGTGAATTGATTCCATAGTTTCTTGGAAAGAGAGTGGGGAAACATTTAGGAGAAACCACACCTTTATACTCAGCAATGATTAGAACCCTAAGCTCCCTGACATTAGAAAACAATGCTAAACGTTTTTTATGTGAGTTACGTAAATGTTGATTCACCTGCAGAAAGAAGGAGTATTAATCCCACACTGTTCAATTTACCCACGTCTCGAGAAAAACAGTACTATTATTTTCAAAATTGGGACCAAATGACGATTCAATAAATTCTGCTAAAGTTAACATGATATATATGTTAAACTTCAAGCTGTCTTGCAAGTTAGTGGTACAAATACAGTAACTAGCACATTAACTCTACCAATGTAAACAACCTGGCCTTAGAATGACCAAGTTACTCAATCAGTCGGTCTTCTCCGATAAAAGTAGCTCGTTTCCAAATCACCTTACAAGGTTGTTTCTATTTAGCTGAGTATCTTTACCTGCTGATGATATATCACGTACACAACTTGTGTTTGTGCTTCGAGTTAAGTTTGAAACCAAATATTTGCTGTAGAAACGTGTTAAATCCTTTACTACAACAGGTGTATGCTCTATTTCAAAGTTAGTTTATGTATTTAGTTAAAGTTTAAAACAGCCCAGACAGAACTACAATATTTAGTGTAGGTGATGGTTTACAACTAATAGCTTAAATTGAAAAAATTTGAGAAATAAAAATATAACAGTTCTTGTTTACAACTGAAGTTATATCAAATGTAATAAAATAATTTTTGACTGCCACATTAGTCGACTGGAAATATAATAATTGATATATAAAACTTTTAATTAATAGTTATAAAACTATGGTTGTTACTGTAAGTCGTATAATTAGATTGCATCTCTTAAATATTTTCAACACGGTTAACTTACTCCCTTTTCAAATTAGATTTTCATTTGTCTTATGTGGCATTCATAAATGTTTTTAATGGGTTTTATAGAACTATTTGTTATAAATAACTTGTTAACAAATGCAAAATATTGTCTTGATTAAAAAAGTTTGGTAAAGGCCAAGCTATTTTTAATGAATTCCTTATTTCCTTATCAAGACATAACTAATATAGTTTAATATGATAAAACTACATGTGTATTTCTTTTGAAAAAATAAAAGACACCGCAGTTCACCCGACCGGGATCGAACAGCGATCTACCCGTCATAGGCAATCAAGTCTGTTACGATAGTAGTGCCTTAAACCATGCGTCCACCGAAGAGGGTTTCAAGATTACTCATAGCTTACTAATAGTTACTATAATATAGGTTAATTTTTTATTTGGGTGTTTTAGGTTTTTATTTTGTTGAAACACTTGAGTTTGTTTCTAGGTCAGCTTGAATTATTTTAGCTATCTTGGTTTTGAGAGTTTGTGATGTGGATTGCATTTTCAAAGAATTCATAGTTTTAAATATACACAAATTTTCGTTAGTAGTTCTCACCAACTTGATCTTATCAGCTTCAGACAAGAAATATTCTGATATACTATTAAAAAAAATATTGTTTTTTGGATGGTTTTCAATACTTTAAGAATATAAAAATAAACTTAATTTTTAACATAGGAACATGTGAAAAGGTGCATGGGAATACTCAGTTAATATTTTTTTCATCTCAAAATTATGTTGAATTAAATGAATCAACAGTGATGCATTAAATGTTATTCCAACTTGAAATTGTTTTAAGAAATTGTTATTATAGCTAATATACTACTGTGGAATATGTTTGGATTACTAAAAGCACATATACAAATAGAATATTAGAATTTTGATTGTAGAGTGAGCTTATTTAAAAGCTTGAGAATATATTATATTTAAATCAAGGGTTCCCAAAATGGTTGGTTCAAATACCAAATCTATGTCACGCACATACTTTGTATTAAGTACACACAATCAAACTTTGCTTGCACGTTTGAATTAAAAAATATTTTTTTAAGTAAGTTATTCATAGTTTAGCTTGATTACATTGTTTTCAAATAAACCAAAGGCGAATTCTTTTAATTTATATATCTAACGATCACATGCTTATTTAAAAAATGATTCCTTTGAGAAATACACTTTCTTGGTTATCAAAAAAATTCACAAAATTAAAAATAATTCAATATTATAATACCTTCAGCATTGGACACGTGGGCTAAGGCGTCAACTTCAGCTGGTATGGTTTTTCAGTGACGGAGAGTTGGACTTTTAATCGTGGCCAAGTAATAACAAGCTTTTTTTTTGATGGGTTTTCACTCTACCTTTACGGAAATGTATGTGTATATTCTAAAAATTTAACCTTCTTTATTCCTACCTGATTAGTGTTAGTAGATATACCCTGGACGGATAAGGCACGGTGCAAAAACATGTATAGATATTATATTAGATAGTATATTTTAATAATCGCTGGATTATAAGTATATTAACATTTTATTAGAGGCTATGAAAGCTCTTACTCCACCTAATCCAAGCCACCATGTGTATTAATGATGTATGTAAATATGAAATGAATCAGTTAACAGCTGGTATTAATCAAGTAACGTGACTAGATATAACGTATTTGTTTCGCGACATTAAACCTAACATGTTGAATTGAGGTCAACAGTTAAAAGTAGCTATGTTACAGCTCTGAGCAAAAAATCACTTATGACTCAACAAGCTAACAGCATTTCCTAATACAGTATTACCACAAAACCAAGTATCTAACCTCATAATCACTTCTACAGATGGTTGTTATTTCTATAAAGCTAACAAAATATATTGGTATGCAGTTGAAATTAATCATTTTCACGTGAACATGACAGCTGTAAAAACTTTTAGGTCTACTTTAATGTATTCGTAATCCAAGTCAGGTGATCTGCAGCAGCTATTGAAAGATATTACAAAGACCAATAAAATACATTGGTCTGCGTGTTTTTTTCAGGAGTAATCAGCAATCACTCTGATTTAATTTCAAAAATTGGTGCTCATAGACGCTATTTGGAGAAGTCATCTCCTTAAAAATTCATAAAAGTTTAATTCTCCTAGAATATATTTGAAGTGGTCTTTATCCAGATAGTTTTTGAGAATTATATAATACCAAAATCTATTTGGAATGCTCCTCCGATGTGAGATTTTTGAAAGTTAGATCCCCATAGAAGCTATTTTATAGTTTGTTTTGAATGCTATCTAAAGTAAAGTGCGTTCTTCTCCCACAAATAGCCAAATAAATATTTCTTACTCATGTGTGGTGTCATGTATCTACAAACTACTAGGAATATTCCCAGAAATTATTTTAAGGACACAGGAAGAGAAGGGGAGAAAACTATATGCATTTAACCCAAAATACATTCAAGAAAAATTTTAAAAATGTTTAAAACACACAATAAAAGTTATTTCAAAAGGTCTTTAGTTTTGAGTCAGACGATTGACAATTGAATTTTGGTCAAAATAATGACACTAAGAAACTGTCATAGTCAATAGCTAGCAAATAGCAACAATTTACTTCTTCAAAGGATTTACTATGAGAGCTTAAGATTCAGCGGGAGTTGATTTCAAAACAGCATTTTAGTCATCAAGTTCAATCCCTGGTCCTGGCACAATTTATCTGATTGCCAAACCCTTCCTTCACCTCTGACAAGACGTGTATTAATCACAACTTGTGAATGTGAGGAATGCCAGGCCTCCACCGTGGTTCGAATCCCACGTTAAGCTGTAGGGCTTCCATATGCCTTTATGTGCATTATATAATGTTCAACGGTTTACCAAAGGAATTTTGTGGTCATAAAAGGTCACCAAAAAGTCACTAATTTTTGTTTCTCCAACTCAGTAGACACCCTGAATATACACTATGCTTATTATTACCCGTCCGAACAATACGGGTTATAACCATAGTAGTAGGATAAGGATTAAGATGGTAGGATTAATGAGAAGTGTACCCGCATTTATGTGAAGGGAGAGGGAGAAACATTTTTAGAAATATGTCGTCAGTTCCTGCTGTCAAGATTGCCTATCCCCAGAAAAACATAATGATGAACCGCGTCCCCACGGATAGTGTTTTAATTATATAATTATAATAAAGATCTATCTATATGTATATTTATTTAACTATATATTAGAGTACTTTTTAATGATGTGTGTAGTTTTTACCACCCTACCCACACAGATGAGCACGTGGGAAAAGGTGTTAGTCTCGTCTATCCTAGTTTTATGGTGATTTAAAAGGTCGGGGCTTGAGTTCCTGTTGAGTGTGCTTACGGCTCTCTTACTTTAGTTCAAATTATTTCCCAAGTTTTCTCCATACAAATGCGGGTACACTTCCTCAAGAATCCTACCTTTTATATATCCACCCAAAAATATAAATTTGCGGATAGCACCGTCGAGTAGTAAGGCGTAGTGAAAAAAACAAAACAATGTTCTAACATTGGCACGATATGAAGCAGATAAGTGTGTAATAAAAACTCCAATATCGTAAAACAGCCATTCCAACTTGGAATAATCCACATACCAGCTTCGGTGGCTGTACGGTCTAACGCGCTATCTCGTGCTAGACTATAATGCCGAGGACTAATGATCAGGGTTCAATCTCACTCGGGTGCACCGAGGGTGGTTTCTCCTCTCTCTCTCTCTCTCTCCACGCAAATGTGGGTACACATCCTATAAATTACACCTACCTCATCCCTAACCTATTAGCGGAATTAGTACATAGGCGTATAGCCGAACAGGTAGTAAGATGCGGTGCTAGAAAAAATCATATAATCGGTATTCGAATGCTCTAAAGTCTTTGGCGTCCCTTTCTCAATAAATTGGCCTGTTGATGTTGGGAAGGTTGGGGGTTGAATCCCGGTTGAGTGTACTGATAATGGTTTATCCTAAATTGTTTTCCACTCAACTTCCACACAAAGGTGGGTACACTTTCTCTAAATTATAACCTACCTCATCCTTAACCCACTATTGTAATTATGACATTATGAGTACAACCCGAACAGGTGAATCAAGGTGACAAAGAAATAATATAAATAAAATAAATTGGAAGCCACAAAAACTTATGTCGTATGACAATAATAAACTTATTTATATTCTTAACCTTTTTACATTAAGAGTTACAATATAAAAAAAATTAAAAAATCAAATCAAAATAAATTTAAAATAAACATTAATTAAATTAACCTTATTCGTGGTGTCCACAGGTGTCTTAATTATTTTTTTAAATCTTTCATTACAATTTATTAAAGGAACTTCAATAAAGTTTTGGTAAATTTGGTAATTTATTTCTCGATATTGTTAATTTTTATAAATATGGACAAAGAGAAATAAAAAAAGCCGCTAGTGAATTGGTATTATAGTTGTTTCAATACGGACAATTTATCTCCCGCAGACTCTTAAAAGGTAAACTAGCAAATAGCGACAATTTACTACTTTAAAGGTTTTATAAGCTTACGCCACGATATTTAATTGAGACTTCTGGTTTTGGATATATTTGAAGTAAGTCAAGTTTTAACTTTATTATTTGTCAAGTCAATTTTTTAGCATAATTGTTTCACAAGTCAAGTCAAAAAATAAATATTTGTCTAGTAAAGTGTCAAGCACAACTATTTTCCAAGTCAAGTGTAAGAAATAATGATTTTTCCAAGTCAAGTAGAGTCGAGTCAACATGGAAGAATGCGCATATTTAGTGAAGAGAAAGGAGCTGGTAGACTGCAGAATTATCTGCCACTTCAATCTACAGACATAGAGCAACCTTGTTTTGAAGGATTAACCAAAGTCTAGACTGCTCCATCTCAGTTGCAGCAACATTAATAACCTAACTGCAAGAGCGGTGCACTTTTAAGTTCAAGTGATTGCGAGGCCGCTGCCCTCCTTACAAAGTACCATTGTCTCCATTCATGCAGACACGAACTACATTGGGTCTAAAACAAAGAACCTGTTTCAATGTATGTTACAAAGGTTTTTTTTTTCAACTCACCAAGAAGCGACGCCTTATATGGCGAATACAAGAGAGGGGTTTATATTCAATTTAACGACGTCTACAAGCTTGTTCCTTTTTTTAATGGTGACATGAACAAACCCATACTTCACTGCTGAACTTCAGGTCTGGATATTATTTAGTACCGTGTCTTTAATACCCGTTTGGGTACAAACCTCACTAGTGTACTAACGATGAGGAAGGTTGAGTTTGGAGGAGCTTTACTTGCATTTGCGTGGAGAGAAAGTGGAAAACCATTTAGGGAAAACCTCCCTCAGTACACCCGACAGATATGATAATCCTAATCTCCCCATCATGAGCAGTCTAGTCTATTGGGAGAGTGGCGCCTTGGACCATTTGCCCACTGAAGTGAGAACTCAGGGGAAGTAATTTTACTGAACAGGTTCTAAGAGGATTTCTTACTTTACATTGTAAAAATAGATACTAGCTTTATCAATGATTATGGTAATAATAATAATATTGCGCGGTTGGGCTACATCATTCGTAGTTTATTCGTTAGAAGATTAACCAGTACTGATGTACCGTTGTCCAAGGGATGCCCGAATCTAATAATCGTACATTCTTTCTGTGGAGGCTCTTTACATGTCCCGATATGTTGAGATGATGGTGATAGTGAGTATGAGGATGTGGATCCAGTGAAAACTTTTACAACCTACCTTAAGCCTAAATAAACAAACACTGGGGTAATTCCCCTTTCGAGAAAATATCCAAGGTACCAGCTGGTAGTCGAACTCAGATCCCCTATGCTCGTAGGCAGGTGCACTATTCACTACACCAAGGGGTCGGTTAATAGTTAAAAGTGAACACCATAGTCATTGGAATGAAAAAAAAAATGTTCCTAAGGGGCACATGAAGGGAGAACCAAGACCTCCCTCTCCCCCCGAAAATGTTTATAGGCCTATATTGGATGCCTCTAGAACAAAGTAACTATTCATCCCCGATTTTCAGGAACCGTCCCCAAAATAAGAATAATGTTCCGGAATGATTTTATCCCCGATTTGTTAAATACATTAATTCATTCTAAAAGTTCTAAAGATTAA
Source organism: Timema bartmani (assembly GCA_902151455.1). NCBI lineage: Eukaryota > Metazoa > Arthropoda > Insecta > Phasmatodea > Timematidae > Timema > Timema bartmani. The sequence continues at coordinate 127,969 of CABFWB010000331.1, read as the reverse complement.
ATTAAAATGTTTTAATCTAGTCATTTGCTAGAAGGTTTAAATGTAAAATAGCATCATCACTGCCAATAGCGAGTATTCTTCATACATACATCTTTGAGCCAGGTTGAGTCCATCAACACTGGGGCTCGCTAATGTCTATGCTCAGTGATGAAAGCACTTCCAAACATGCAGTTGCTAAACGACTCACTTTTAACATGTTCATTATAAAGGGATGATTGTAATCGTAAGGGAAAGACTGCGTAAGCTCTTTATGGGCTAGGATTTTATGAAGAGGGGTTGGGCTGCTACCTGAACCTAGCTTTGTGGAAGCCAGTTGTTGTTGATTGACTCGAGAAGGATATTTGTCTACTTATCTCTAGGGAAACCATGTTTAAAATTAGCTTTTTTTTAATACTCCTTGATGACACTTAGCGATACCTGTGTTGAAGGACTCAAGCTCTCCCTCAGAGCGCAGCTGTGTCTGTGGCCTTGCTGGAATTCCAGCCCCTACCTCCCTGTCACCTGCCAACCATACTAGACGAGTTTGACATTTGAGTCAACGTTGCCGGTTCCGTAAGCAAGTTTGTTTATTAATTTATCAGAATTTTGAAAATTAATCTTTCCAGATTGAACTGGATCTCAAATGAATTGAAACCAAACTTGTTTTATGAACTGTGTTGGAGTAACGACCTAGCTCTAAAGGTCAAGGGACTCACTTCAAGTTGTCAACAGAAATCTGGTGATGCGACGGGTATTTTTCTTCATCAACCGAGCATAACTGTCAGACAAGCATCATTGGCTGTAATTCCTCGTCACCCTCAACTTCAGACTACAGTAGTTCTGGACAACAGTGACACATTTACAGCAGCTTGGGGAATTAGACTGGAACAGTTTTTATGTTGGTACTTTGTCACTCTTGACTCACGGCTATCTATACTACAACATCAACTTATAATATACCCTACCTCTGTTAGACTCCAATTTTATTACGAATGAACATATCTGAAGGCTAGAAAAAAAGTTAATAGATCTTCTTTCCCGCATTAATACGTCAGGCTAAATTATTATCAGGTGTGAAATTTGATAGATATTATTAATACCAAAAAAAAAAGAAAACCAGCAATTTAATAAATGTTAAAATTGTTGTTCTAAAAAAAATATGCTTGTATTTTATATAAACGGTGCTTTAAATTTTTATTCATGAAAAAAACAAGGTATAGATGGGTCGTGAGTGTCTGATCCCCCCTCCCACACCCCATTTTTAAACATTTTTGGACCCCCTATTCTAGATTTAGGGTCTCTTCAAAGTGTGGGTTTGACTTGTCGTTTGAATACGTGAAGGTAGGTCTAGTAAATTTTCTAGCTGTCATTTAAGATTCTTCTTCTCATGAAAGTTGGACTGAAGAATGTATTTATATATATTTTTTTAAATAACGTGTTTAAAAAACTGTTATTTCCATTCACATTTCACCCACTTTGGTTGCCGGGTGGTCTAACGCGCTACTCTTGCCAGTAGACTAGACTTTCGATGACTGGGAGAACGAGGCTCGAATCTCGGTCGAGTGTACTGAGGATGTTTTTTTCCAAAATGGTTTTCCACTCTACCTCCACTTAAATGTGGGTACACTTCCTATAGATATAGTCTACCTCATCCTTAAAACCAATAGTATAATTAGTAAATAAACGTAGGGGCCTATAACCCGAACGGGTAGTAAGACGCGCTACTAAAAAAAATCACATCTTAAATGGAATTGTTAAAAAATACGCCGTGTGTCTAGAATCTATTTATGTGTCTATGTGTCACTATCATAGAGCTAGTTTATATATATATATATATATNATATATATATATATATATATATATGTTGCCGTTCGCTTTCTATTTGAGATAGTGTGCATTTACGTTATTTATATCCATGCCATTGAATAAACGATTCTTTCTTAACTAGACCGTTTAATTAAATGGACATATATTAACATTAATGTATGAAGTAAAATATTTTAATGTAACTCCTTGTACTATAATCCATTGCACCGTGTCTAAGGACCATCTACCAAGTAGTACCGCTGCTGAGCTGTCACTTTACCACAAAAAGGTAGACAGCTCTTCATAAAACCAACAGCATGGTGCACTAAAAAAAGGCGTTTAGAACTAACTTTCTTCTTTGCGTGGTAGACATCGCCTTACCAGAAGTCCATATATGGCAGAACATGTGTGTTAGAAGCCTTGAACATTTGTTCATTGTTATTTGAGTAAACTCACAAACATATGATTAATTGATAGGCACAGATTTATCTGATTTCCAAACCCTTCCTTCACCTCTGACAAGACGTGTATTAATCACAACTTGTGAATGTGTGGAATGCCAGGCCTCCACCGTGGTTTGGATCCCACGTTAAACTGTAGGTCCTCCATTTCATCTCACAATCACCCTAACATTGCAAATTAGCGTAAGTACGTATAACCCGAACGGGTTAGTAAGACGCGGTGCTAATAGTAATAATAATAATTAATTGATTATGTCTGTACATAGACTTATGTTAGAAGTGATTAGTATTACTATTGTTGTTTGTAACGGTATAAATGAGACGTTAGTTCCCCAACCCAATTCCTGTTAAAAGTGCTGATCTTATCAAAGCTTGGTTCACCCAAAAGTGTTGGAACTGATTCAATTTAATTTGCCAAATTGTGAGGTTAAGCAAGCGTGTGAAATTGGTTTGATCATAAGGGCCAAATTGAACAAAAAAATAATAAAGTTGCTTCTGTATTTAAGTCAGTATATTAATGATTTTAAGTAAAATTAATTATAACTTAATATTTTATTATTACAAAAAGATAAGAATAGGTCCCCTATACAAAACAATAATACAAATGCTATTTTTTTTTTACCAAGAATTTAAGATATTTGCATAAAACTATGTTTGCTACTGCTGCAACAATGGGGTCAAGGTCGGGACTTTAATTTTATTCTAAAGTCATTTGTTATAACTGTTCACAAATGTGTGTCTGTGTGCAAAACTCTTGGACGTTTGATTAAATTCCGTGTAAAAAAAACTATTAACATACTTACGTGCTGCCAAACGTTGCACACATTAGATGATGCGCAGATTTATTAAGTTTTAGGAATTGATCCATGTCGAAGAAAGGCTATTGATTTGTTATACCAACCTCACATACCAGAATCAGAAAAATTATGTCAAATCTTCAAATATCACATTCAAACATCTTGTATTTATGTGATGTTTATAAAATGAAGGAAAAGCTCGCATTGAATTATACTTACACAAAACCATGGAAAGGGTCACATGTAGCCCACGACCATGAGTTGGGCATCCCTATTTTAAGGGATACAGTCAAATGTCATACCCTCTTTTAAATATTCATATTTAATCTTAGCATAATGAAATGTGATTTTACAATGACGAGGAAAATAAACAACAAAATAGAGCTACCGCCGTTCTCTGTTTATCTCTTTCAATACACAATACAATAAATTGAAAACTTTTTTTCTAGTTGATTGCAAAGCATCATGGCTAAATATACACTTATTCTAGCGTGTGAATTGGTCTTAAGCAGATTCCTCTCAGGATTTTTGGAAGACGTGTGAATCAAGCTTAAATGCCAGACCCACCATTTGTAGTTAATTTTTTTTAATATAAAATATTGTTTCATACATATAACTCTTTATATTTTTGCCCTACCTTTTTAAATTCATTGTTCTTTGTTACAGTGTTGTCTGTCTATAAATCAAAGCTAGACAGGAATGTGACTTTAAAATGGTTTAGCTCTTTGTCAGTAAAAATGTGTTCCTACTATTGAGAAAAAATTGATAGACTAGTGATTTATGTTTTTTTCTAGCACATTTATCAGGATGCTAGCTACAATTGTGAACTAAAATAGAACATAATACTTTACAAATACTGCTATAAAAATCATTATCAAATGAAATTTGATGTCATTATAAAAAATCTAACTATAAATTACCCGCCTTGGTGGCGTAGTTAGCTAACGCACTAGTTTCGTGTTGAGCTAGACTGCCAAAGATGGGGAGATCGAGGTTCGAATCTCACTCTGGTGAACTGGGGTGGTTTTCCCTAAATGGTTTTCCACTCTTCTTCCACGCAAATGAGGGTTCACTTCCTCTATACTCAACCTTCCCAATTCCTAACCCATTAGAGTAACTAGTACTTAGGCATATAGCCCGAATGGGTAGTAAGACGTGGTGCTAAGTATTATTATTATTAACTATAAATTAATTGCAATGCAAAGTAAATATTTTGCACATCGTATCTTATCCCCATCCAGGTATCCACATATTTAGTCTAATTGGGCTCTATGATGATAGTATAATTTATAGAAAATGCAACAACATTTTCGTTAATGGAGAGTGAAAAACAAATTAGTAGAAACTAGCAAGTCAATTCTCGCAGAACAGCCTGTATTGAAATAAGAGTGTGTAGCCCCTTCAGGGAACAAAACTACTACCCGTAAAACCTATTGTCCTTACAAAAAGTATACCTACAAGGCGATTAAATTAAAACAAGGCCAAGCTCCCGGGTATAGCCTTCATTTTCACGTTTAATTTTGATTAAATATGCCGTTGAACCTGATTTAAACTTACAGCTCCCACAAAGATAAGATATTTTATTATTTATAAAGTCACGTTTAGCTCTAGCATGTTATCCTTTGATATAATGAAATATTACCGAGACTAAATATGTTATAATAAAACACGTTTGTAGGTTGTTTTTAAATAAATTTTGACTTTTGATAACATTTTGCTTATAGGTCTGAGTTTTAAATTTATATTGTTTTATTATATATAGTAAACAACATTAGTGGCTAATGTAAATTCACATTGACGCTTAAACAGGCTGTTATCTCCTGTAAAAAAATAAATCCTTATCTTGGACTAGTTAATGACCTAATTCAGGATGGACGGCGTTGATTAAAAGTGATCACCAACCATTGGAAACTTTATCAAAACTCAAAATTGATACCTACGATATGAAAGTTAAGTAAATAAAAAGTTGTGATTGATCACATATTATAGCTTCAAAAAAATGTATACGTGTTGTAAAATAATATATTTTTAAGGTCTCACATCACATAACGAGGTTATTAATTCAAAAATATATACTTTACACAAACAATTACAACGTAGCAAGCCTCCTTCTTTATTATTATTTTTTTGTGCTGCGTCTTATTACCAGTTTGGGCCATCAGCATTTAACAACACCAAAAGGTTAGGTATGAGGAAGGTGTAGTTAAGAATAAACGCACCCACATATATGGGAGAAAAGAGATAAACTATTTAGAAAAATTAAGTACCCTTAGTACACCCAGCCGGGATTCTAACACCAACCTTCTTGTCACCAGCAAGATAGAGTAGACAAGCTTGACGTTTATTCCGCGTGCTCACCGATAAGGTTGTTAAACTTAACTTAGCTTTTATGTGATCTATCACAACTTGTGAATGTGTGGAATGCCAGGCCTCCACCGTGGTTCGGATTCCACGTTAAACTGTAATTCCTCCATTTCATCTCACAATCACCCTATCATTAATACGTAAAACCCGAACGGTCAGTGAGACGCGGTGTTAATAATAATGATAATAATAATAATAATAATAATAATAAAATAAATACAAAAAATTGTTTTTAAATCACAATTCATTTAAGAAAAATACGGGTTTTTAATAGTCACTTAAAATAATATTTCCGTAGCAAATCATTACATAGTTGAGATAACCAATAAATAATGTCTTTATTAGAGCAATTTTAAGGCTTATTCTTTTCTTACACTTAAGCTGGGAGTGTAGAGAAGCGATAAAAGGGTGGTATTTTACTGTTTTTATAGCAAAACATTTTATTTGGCTAAAAAAAACTAAATAATTTCTCCAGTAGGAAGATAGAGAGAGTTTAATTTTCTTTACATAGTGACCTCAACAGTTCTTGAATAATTTATCTTTCAAAAGAGTCCTGGAATTTAATGACAACTATTTCGCTTCATTTAAAATGTTTATCGTCTAATGTCATTATGCTCATGACAGATAATACATTACTGTTGATATCAATATGTGCATAGAATTAAATTCAATGCTTGTACTGAAGTAATATTTTATCTATTTTGGCCCCCCAAAAAAGTATAGCTATAAAAACTGAAAAAACACTGCCCTTTTCTCGCGTCCCCTACTTATCCACCTTAAGAATATTTATAGTTAAGTTTTATTTAAAACGGAAAAAACTCTATTTTCTTCAGAATTAATTTACTTGATCAAATTTAGATTCCAAGTGTTTTATTTCAATTTGCAATATTGATCAATGAGTGACTTTCACCCTCTTCATTTAACCATAGAAAGATTGGAATTACCCGCTTCGGAGGCCGCATGGTCTATGGCACTACTCACGCACAAAACTATACTGCCAATGACTGTAAGATCTAGGTTCGAATCTTTGTCAGGTGTACTGAGGGTGGATTTTCCATAATGGTTTTCTACTCTCTCTACCTATGCAAATGAAGCTACGTTTCCTCTAAATCAATCTTCCTAATCCCTAAAACCATTAGTGTTACTAATACATAAGCGTATAATCAGAATGGATATTATTAAGACAAGACGGTAAGAAAAATTAGTGAAAAAGTTTTTTTTTATGTTAAACTTATTCTTTTTAAATCTCGGTTGTATTTTTTAAAATATGGTAGAAAGGTGTCAGATTGGTCACAATTTCATTCTTATCTTAAATATAGTATAGTAAACCACATCACGATGTAACGTATGGTTCAAGCCGTATTATCTACATATGCTAAGTGCTAGTCGTAGGGTGAGAAGGGCTCTTAAGCACAAAGTACAGCTCCGTCAAGTGAGTAAGAGGAATGCAACTCGTGTCTCCCGTATTATTTGTGTACTGTGGACGAGACATGCCCTGACAGACAAAATGGCCGCTGTGAGCGGTAAAACGTCCGATTAGAAAGATGAACAAGCTCAGAAATGAGAGTGAACAGGAGATGGAGTCTGGATGGTCTGCAATCATCCTTCTGGCGATCACGACATAGATGTGACGTGAGGAAAGCTGTGGTGCTGCCAACTTAGGAAAATAAAATGGAACCAAGAATATTCGGCTGTTTTTAAGAGTGAGCATTACAATATCTCTAGACAAATAATTGTTTAAACCAATCAGCAATGTCAAGGCTTAAGTGTATGATATTAAAAATATTAAAAGGACGCCTGTTATATTTATGTTTTGGCACTAAGTGACATTTCTCCTGCTATAACTACAACAATTATTAACTACGACAAATTTATAACAATAGATCAACTCAGAATTGTTTCTAATTTTTTTATCAGTCTTGAATTAAATATTCAAATACAAAATTTTATATTTTATTTTAAAATCATGTGAGAGTAGAGTATACCTACCAATAGAGTCCTGGATTTATTAATTTATTTTAGAATTAATTTTGGCAGGAAATCATGACGATTTGGTCAGTGGTAATTTCGAATAGGCCATATTTCCACCTTTTTTTTTTTACGAAGGTTTATTTTTTTCCGTTTTTTTATATTAGGGGGCGTTAAAGTATTACGTAATCACCTTTGAGGGTAGAAGGGGTTTTATCTTTGCTTATTTTTGTTGACAAGGTGGAAGGGGGTCAAAAAAGGGTTTTCGAACAAGTGGATCTGACCAAGGTTGAGCGCAAAAATTATTTTGAGATGTTTTTCTTGAATAAGAATGGTGGTTGGCGTGGAGTAGATCTAACAACTGGTAGCTGAATTTATGGAATCCTACTATATGTACTGCAAATTGACGGAAAATGGGCTTTTTAATTTTATTCTTAGTTAGATTTGTGCTTATTTTGACTAGTCCTAATATTTTCACAACATGTCAAGCTAAACATATCTTTCCAAAAATAACCTTAAGAAGACATGAAGTAATACATATGTAATATTAAATAGGCCTATATAATATAGTAATCTCTTTTATCCATAACTAATCGGTTGTTAAGTACCTACTTACTGTCATGTATTTTAGCTAGTAATTGCTGTCCAGTTTAATTGACAAAAACTTAAAATCTATTGATTACGAAGTTATACTCGTTTAAATCTAACATAAGAAGAGATGCTGTTTTGAAATTAGCCCACAAATTCTCAAAACGCGACTAATAATTAAGAGTCAAGACGTGAACTAAAGGACCATGCTCATAAGTTTAAAAGTAGTTTAGAGTTTTTTTATTAATACAATAATTCATGTATTCATTAATAATACTATTTTTTATAATTTAAAACAAGTGATGATTATTTTTGTTTTAAATCATTTTATAACTTTTTTAAATTCTAGCTGTTGAGTACAATAAATTTAAACTCATTTTACAATAGTGTTTACTGTGAATAATTTCGCACCATGAATATTGATGTTAGTTATTACAAAAAATTTGTAAATAGCATAAAAAATTATGGTTATTCCTGTTAACAAATTACAAAAAATAAAAATATGACAAATATAATGTAGGCCAAAGCAAGAGGGGGTTGGGGTGTTAGGTGTATGTTTGTATTTGCTTACAAAGACAGCGGGATGAGATTTTCTAAAATGGGCAAAAATTTGCCTACGTAATACTTTAACGTTCTCAACTATAGCAGGACGGTGCATATTTCACGCAAAAATTCCATTTTAAAGCCTGTTCTATATAATATGTTAGCTTTCCTTTCTAAAGGTCATATTTCTAGGGTTATGGCCTTCAACATATAATTTTCTATCCTGTAAAATCTGTGGAAATTTGGCCTTTTCGAAATGAACGGATCGATTATGCTCTTGATTTGCATATGTTTTTTCTAAAATGAAAAACCTTTCTTAACATTTTCATTTCTATTTATTTAATAAGGCTCTAGATTATCCCGTTAGTGTGGTTGGATAAGGATTTATCGGACTGTTGTCTGTTAAGGTGGGAGTGTAGGAAACGCGAGAAAAGGCCAGTGTTCTTGCAGTTTTTATTACAATACTTATTTTTTGCCAAAGTTAATAGAATTTTGCTTCAGTAGAAACATAGAGTTTAATTTTCTTCACACGGTGATATCAACACTTGTTGAATATCTGTCATAAGCATAGCGGATTTAGCGTTATTAAATGACAAAACTTTAAATGAAGAAAAAAGTTATCATTAAATTCCAGGACTCCCTTGAAAGATATTCAAGAAATATTGAGGGATCCATGTGAATAAAATTAAGCTCTATGGTTTACTGAAGCAATGTTTGATTAATTTTACCCCAAAAAAATTGGGTATAAAAACTGCAAAAATACTTACCTTTTAATGCGTCCCTTACATCCTCACCTTTATAAGACACGGTGTAGAAAGAAAAAATAAATAACTTATCAGTCTAATTTGCATAAGAAGGAGCCCTTAAAAAATAAAATCTTTTTTCTGCCAAAAATTGTAAAATTTTACAATTTCATTAGTGATATTTTGTATGTTATGATCATATATATATATATATATATATACAGTGGAGCGTCGTTAATCCGGATCGATCGGGACCGGAACCCATCCGGATTACTGAACTGTCCGGATTTTCAAATGTGCTTTCAATAACTGTATATATACGTAATGTATTGACTAGAGGATACATGACGCTCGGGAGTCTACTCTATTGCAAAATAGAGGCTGAAGGGTTCGAAAAATACAGTACACAAAATATTTTAATAAAGTATATTGAATAAGAACATGTACATTATGTAATTTAGATTAGTAACTCTACAATACTTTTTAGAAAAAAGACACAAGAATCTACAGTAATTAATGGAAACTTACTGGGTAAAAAAATCCTCCCCTACCTGCTCTCACCACCGATCCGAATTTGCGACGCTCCGGATTTTTGACGTCCGGATTGCCGACGCTCTACTGTATATATATATATCAAATATGACAACTGCCTATCTCATTACTTTAAGTATGAATGCGTTAAAGTAGATCTAATATCGTTTATGCTACCAGTTAGTTCCCTTCCTTTGAAAATGATACATTTTATCAGCTGCTTTGTGTTTTCAATACACCCAGTTTGAGTATTATTGGCAATACGCTTCAACAAGTGCGACATTCTACCAGAAACCTAGACATAAAGCGGCCGCCACAATAGACAAATAAACAATCACAGGAGCACAACGGAACTTTATGCCATTGTATATTTTTGGTTTCTATCACGGAGGCTGACATTGCTCTCATTCGTCGGAACTTTACTGAACAATTAAATGCCAGATCATTTTAAATTGTACAAAGGTTTGTTGACCTCCATTAGTTTGAAAGTGTACAAAATGTCGGTGTTTATTTGGTGTCCTTGAACTAAATACAGTCCGCTTCGGTGGCCACGAGGTCTAACGCTCTACTCTCGTTTTAGACTAGACTGCCGATGACGGGGAGATCGGGGTTCAAATCCCGGTCAGGTGTACTGAGGAGGTTTTTTCCAAAATAGTTTTACATTCTCTCTTCACGCAAATGCGGGTACACTTCATCTAAGTATAACCTCCTAAAACTACTAGCTTAATTAGTAAATAAGCGTATAATACGGACGGGTAGTAAAACACGATGATAAAAATTATAAAAAAAATACAAACCAAAAAACATCACTACTCTCGGTGACTTTTTAATACATTTAGTTATATATCGTATTTAAATATTTTTTGACCAGTAACGGTGGGTTGCTGGGTACTCTAAGAGTCGAAGACGTTAGACCCGAAGTACACTTGGTGTCACAGTGGATGGAGGGTCAGGGTTTTAATCCTAGTCAGATGCATTGATTTTTTTTTATCAGTACACCCGACCGGAATTCGAACCCCAATCTCATTGTCATCGGTGGTTTAGTCTATTGCGAGTGTGATGACTTTGAAAATGCGGTTACTAAAGCAGGTTTTATTAAATAAATATACCAAAAAATGAACAAATATTGTCAACGTTGACACCAAAGAATAAGGTGTGTGTACCTTCTAGAATCTCCTTCCTAGGGCTGTTATATTTTCTCAAATAAAATCATTGATATTTTAATTAGTTTTAGTTTACATTGTATACCTTCATAAGCTAGGTAGAGTATTATTTAACTCATGATAATCGGAGTGTGGGTAGTTGGTATGCTCACTATCATGTTAAGATATTTTATTTTTTTATAACATTACCGATTATGACCTATCAAGATAATTCTGGTCTTACTCAAATATTATTTGAACGTACTTGACATATTTGCGGGTTTATAAGACTCAAATATCGACTTTTAACGACCGATCGAGTGTGATCGACCAGTTGCTGACACCTGGCATTGAGAACAAATAAAACTTTTCTTTTTTAATTCAGTTAGTATCTGCCCTTGTTCAGTCGCATGTAGCTGTCCTGCTGTCCCAAGTTCCAGAATTAGCAATCCATGACCTAGGACACTGTCAGCAGTTGTTCCCAGTATATTCTCAATGAATGAAGCAGCTGAGCCAATGAAGGGCTGTGAAACTACAAAACTTAGAAAGGAAGGGGGGCCACACAATCAACTTATTGAAGTTTGTAGTCTGAAGCTGGCGGAAATGCACCATTATGGGAGTTTGAAGCTGTAAAGTTGGTATAGGTTGGTGCAAGAACGAAACAACTTAATATAGTTTTCGTTATGTCCGTCATAATAGTATTTTTAATGTAGAGATCTTAAATTCCAAGCCTTTAGATGTGGGATGAGTTTAATATTTAGACCCGTATTATTATTTATTTTTGGGTAGATAATGGAATCAATAACTAATATTAACGTAAGTATTCAAGAGACCTTCATACGTTTTTTCTAGTGAGTAATGTGTATTATATTTATTCTTATAGATTACGGTGGGCAGGACATGCAGCGCGAGTAGGAAAATCTAGCTATAAACGTGTTCAGGATATTGACTGGTAAACCCTATGAGAAGAGACCATTGAAAAGACCTAGGCGCAGATGGGAGGATAACATTAGAATGGACTTGAATGAGATAGGGTGTAATGAAGTGGACTGGACAGAACTAGCTCAAGATAAGGGTAGGGTGTAATGAGGTGGACTGGATAGAACCAGCTCAAGATAAGGATAGGGTGTAATGAGGTGGACTGGATAGAACCAGCTCAAGATAGGGATTGGGTGTAATGAGGTGGACTGGATAGAACCAGATCAAGATAGGGATAGGGTGTAATGAGGTGGGCTGGATAGAACTATCTCAAGATATGGATAGGTGGCCTACTTTTGTAAGTGCTGCAATGAACTTTCGAGTTCCTAGTGACATAGAGTAGGTAATGATGATGTGCTTTTTTTGTCAGATTGTAAATTTAAACTTTTTATAAACTCACTTTAATAACATTTTTATTTGATCTATATGCATTTACACTGCATTAATTTATGTTAATAAATATGGGATGACACTAGTCAGGCATTTAAGTCTTATTTCTGGGACTGTGCTCAAAACTAACTATAACCCGGGAAATCGGGATTGTGATAAAAGTGTACAACTTCCCTCACTTCCCCCAAAGTTTTCAAATTTATTCTGATTAATTGTCAGTGATATCCACATCTATCTTAGCGCTGAGTGCATTGGTGGAATGATGGAATAGGTATCTGCTCTTGCTGGTCATAAACAGAGGACTTACGTCACTCTGGTCCTGTATTCGTGAACAACATCTGGGGCAGTTTTAGGTGGTCCTTTCTGAATCAGACAAGCGGCGCATCCGGCCAGCACATGTACTTCCTAACAGAAGAACTGGGGCAGCCGCCAGGCTGTACAACATCACGACACATACACGCTTTTAAGAACTCAAGCTACGGTGGGAATGTTGGAAACCCGAGAAAAGGCCAGTGTTTTTGTAGTTTTTATAGTAGAACATTTTTTGGCCAAAATAAATAAAATATTGCTTCGGTAGAAACATAGAGTTTAATTTTCGTCATATCAAAAGGTGTTGAATATATTACATGAGCATGGTGCTATTAATGAGAAACTTTTTAAATTAGAGAAAAAGCTGTCGTTAAATTCCAGGATAGCCTTGACAGATATTTAAGAACTGTTTAGTTCCTCAAGTGAAAAAAAAATAGTTTTTATACAAAAACTGCAAAAACACTGACATTTTCTCGCGTTTCTTACATCCCAACCTCAAGATGGCCGCCTCGGTCATCGCGAAAGTATCAATCACTGTCAGGCCATATGACTTTTAATACAATAGTCTGTGTCGTTTTCTGCTTATAAACTGCTTATAAATATATCCACCTTGTACTCATTTTAATAAACCTTTACACTTACCTCTTTAAAAAACTACTATCGTTGGAATGATTGTTTCGCTAGACCATGTTCTCTACTCTGTCTAAGCTTATACTCCCTTTCACCCTTCACCTATAAATACCCTTTGTCATGTAAATAAGAACAAGGGAAAGAAAAACTACGAAACCTCTTATCTCAAGGTAGAGAGGAAAACTCGCTGCCAGTTCTAAAATATCTTATCATTTTCTGTTGTAAGCCTATCAAAAATGTACTTTATTTGTTAGAGGAAGGTTAAATCTAGAGCCCCTTTTCAACAAAACTAGTCTCATAGCTTCTTAATTCTTAAAAAGTCGTTGAAAATGAGCTAATTTCACACATATTAAATATTTTAAATGTGGAAAGACTAGTTGGAATATAAGACACAAATAATAATAACTAGGCCTACTATTATGATTGATGATTTGTACGAATACAATTATTATTTGTGTGTACATTTTTGAATTTTGTATACACAGCCTAGTCGTAAAACAAAATATTTTAAATTCATATTTGTTTGATGATAAATAGGCTCGTAAGTAATAATACAATATACAATAAATAATAATGTTCTATAATGAAATGATCTTGAGTAATAATGTACGAATATTGAGTAAAATATCTCCGGTACCGGGAATCGAACCCGAGCCTCCTGGGTGAAAGCCAGGTATCCTAGCCACTAGACCATACCGGATTGAAATATAATATCACTGAACACTAATTAAATATGTGAATGATGTTTATCGGCAGCAAATTTGATAACAAGTTTTACTGATTAGACTGAGCAGTTAATGTCTTTGTAATTAACACAATTACAGGTATCTTTTTTTTAGCATCGTCTTACTACCCATTTGGGTTATACGCTAAAGTATTAATTAAAGTAGTGTGTTAGGGTTTAGTAACGCTTAATTTAAAGATAGTGCACCCGCATTTACGTGGAGGGAGAGTAGAAAACCATTTAGGAAAGGCCACCCTGAGTGCAGCCGACCAGGATCGAACCCCGATCTCCCCGTCTTTGGCAGTCTAGTTCAACACAAGACTAGCGCGTTAGACTATGCGGCCAAAGAAGCGGGTAGTTTTTTTTTAACCATATCATTGAGTATTCAGTTCTTATGTTAACCAACTATAAGATTACTGCCATAAGTAGACTAATCATAAGACCTGGTTCGGTGGCCACATGGTCTAAGGCATCACTCTCACTCATAATAGACTAGACTTCCGATTACAGGAAGATTTGGATTTGAATCCCAGTCAGGTATACTGAGATTGGTTTTCCAAAGTGATTTTCCACTCTCCCTCTATAAAAATGGGGTTACACTTCCTCTAAAGTTAACCTTCCACATCTTTTAGCTCACTAGCGTAATTTGTATATATATATATATATATATATATAGTTTACGAATATAACGGGAAGCTTTTTTTAGAACTAAGGCTTAATTAGCGAAAAAGCGTTAGAGAGCTTTACAGAAACGTTCGGGCTAATTAACCACAAACACACGTCTAATATCAGCGGCATCTCGACGGGCACACCCACTAAACGTCAAGCTCGTCTCGTTTTTTTTTTGCCGGTCACGGGGTGATATGGGTTTTGAATTTCAGTCGGGTGTATTAAGGATGTATTTTTTCATAAATGGCTTTCTTCCCCCACATGCAAATGTGGGTACATTTCCCCTAGATTATACCTTCACCATCCCTACCCAATATGTATGGTTACATTCAGATATCCCCGATTGGTAGTGAGATACAGTACATTATTTTTGATAAAAACTCGAATAATTGATTTACTAAATTTTTTCATTTTTCATTTATTTGAGGTAGTAAACGTGCACTTTTTGAACTAGTTGATTTTATCCGCAACGACTTATTAATTAACTTAATTATAGTACGAGCACAGCATCTAGCCCCCGGCCGTTAATTCATCATTGTGAAAGGGAAACCTCTTATTTCACTAATGATACATTTTTCAGCCATGCCAGGAACCAAACCCGGGACCCTTAGCTCAGTAGACAGACAAACCACCGACTGAAATCAGGATTTATTAAAATCATACACCAATGCATTTAAATAATATTAATCTTATATAAGAAATGAAGATGCCCACATGTAGTTTGTATCTAGTCTTTCTCGACATTGTACAAGGGTCACATAATAAGGGTCCCTCTTTCTCCTTAAAATTAGCGTTGCTTAGTTTATTTACTTGATATAAATATAAAAGTAATACATACCCTGGATATAATGCAACATGGAATGAATTGCTGTAGTTTCAGCCCTTGTTTGTACGTCCATGGGCTTCTGATCATATTAAAACCAAAATATTAGGGCCTACGTTCTCCTGTTTATAATATTTTGATCCTAATATTTGCCTTAAACCAAGTTAATAATTACCAAAAAAGGAGAAAAAATGCTTGTTTAACAATCCTATTAACAAAAATTTAGGTAAGAGCTTGTTTTCAAAGATTCTTCTCCGGTATGTATTGTGTATTGAACACAACTTTGTTATAGTTAAGTGAAAGATGGAGAAAATGGAACTAGACTTGGCACTGTTTTTTCTAAAGACTTTTAAAGAGAAACTGTAACGAGCTGGATTCCGATTGGTTGATTCTTCCCTAAGGACCACGAGATTATAGAGATAGCCCCCACGGGTTTAGCCATCAAAAGGTGTGAAGGTGCGAAATTCACTCTAAAATAAACAACCATACACGTTCTTTAATTTATACTAGTAACTTACCGGTAGGAAACCTAATTACCTAAAACACAAGCTTCACATACAATATTTTAGTAGCGCCAATTAAGGTGGATGCGAGAAACGTGCTGTGTCTTACAGTTTTTGTATCAAAACTTTTTTTAGTTAAAATAAACAAAATATTGCTTCAATACAAACATAAAGTTTTAATTTTCTTTCCATGGTGACCTAAAAATTCCTAAATATCTGTCAAGACTGTCCTGGAATGTAATGAAAACTTTTTTCTCTTAATTTAAAAAGTTTGTCATCAAATGCCGCTATGCTCATGACAGATATTCAACAACTGCTGATATCACCATTCGAAGAAAATTTAACTCTATGTTTGTACGAAAGCAATATTTTATTTACTTTGGCCTCGGTGGCGTAGTTGACTAACGCGCTAGTCGTGATGAGCTCGACCGCCGAGGACGGGGAGATCGAGGTTCGAATTTCGGTCGGGTGAACTGGTAGGGGGGGTTCCTAAATCTTTTTTCACTCTCCCTCCACGCAAATGCGGGTTCACTTCCTCTAAATTCAACCCTTCCAATTCCTAGTCTATTAGCGTAATTAGTACTTAAGCGTGTAAACCGAACGGGTAGTAAGACGCAGTGCTAAATATTATTATTATTATTACTTTGGCAAAAAAAAAGTTTTGATATAAAAACTGCATAAACACTGGTATTTTCTCGTGTTCCCTATATCCTCGCCTTAAGGTGGTATTTCTCCAGTTGATACATTTGCTGTACCTCGTAATCTCAATGTCTCTTGAATATTTGTCATGAGTAGAGCCCGAATTTATATGTACGTACAATCAAATAGTAAAATATGCACGAAAATTTTAAAAAATATGCACCATAATATGCAAAAACAAATTAACAAAAATCAAATAGACTTTGTTTTGTGGAAAGTCTTGCATTATTCATTGTTGTTACAGTATATAAGGAAAGTCATCCTGAGATTTTCTTATGTGAATCTCCTACGTCTGCCACTATAGAATGTAATATACAATGATAATGTCCTTTCGACATGGCATGATGTTACAGGTGCATGTGAAAAACACCACAATTTTCCTTCGGTGAATTGCTCTTGTATTTCAGTTTTTTCATCAGATAACTTTTTGCTAATATGACATATTGTTTTGTAAACAAGATTTTTATTTAATACTTGACTAAATTTATCGAATGCAATTTTAGCAACAGCGTGGGGTTCTGAAGAAAATGCTAATGAAATTTGATCCATCAGAGAAAGTGAGGACTTCAAGGTTGAACCTCCAACTGTGTTATTGTTTCATGTAATTTAGAGAAGTGGGTATGGATTGTATTTATTTTGGCACAAAGGATTTTATTTGCTAAAAAAGCTGCAATAATACTAAATACTCAGGGTCTCATTCCATCCCACCCTAAGTAGCACGCAAATGTAGAGAATATTTTTAATTCATATAAAAAATCGGGGGTGTCACAGATATATAAACCTTTGGGGTCACAGTTGTTTTTAAAGGTCACGAGAGAGGTCGCACATGGCACGCCACATCTCTTTACGTCATCGAATACGCAGAGTCGACAACAAAACAAAGTAGCCTAATTTCTTCTCTTACATAACATGCGATAGGCATTGCAATTATAAATCTGCCTTCCTCTTGAAGGACGTGGACTTCTGCTCTCGTCCAAAGAATCTTACATTGGTTATAAAAAGAGAGAGAGAGAGAGAGAGAGGAAAAAAGTTGGAAGTTAGTCAAGTCATGTAAGAAGTAGTATCTTTACTTATGTACAGTATAGCCATCGTCATGAAACATGAGACAAATATTTTCTTTCATGTTTTCGGGTAGACCCATGAGATATATATTTCTAATATTGGTGCTAATTCAGTCGATTCTTCCAGTCTTTGTTAACCAGCCATTTGATTACTAATGCCTTTAAAACCTCTGATGTTCTGTACGCCCAAATACATTGGTAGCTGCCCATTAGTTCAAAGACTAAACAGCATAAGATCCCATGATAGATTAAGTTAATTTAATAATTTTATTTTAATTTAAATTAAATATTTCATTTTGAAAGTAGTGCAAAAAGCTTCCTATCCTTACCTTGGGCTAGTTCTATCCAGTCCACCTCATTCCACCCTATCGCTATCTTGAGCTAATTCTATCCAGTCCACCTCATTACACCCTATCTCTATCTTGAGCTAGTTGTATCCAATCCACCTCATTACAGCCTATCTCTATCTTGAGCTAGATCCATCCAGTCAACCTTATTACACCCTATCTCTATCTTGATCTAATTCTCTCCATTCCCCCTCATTCCACCCTATCCGTATCTTGAGCTGGTTCTATCCATTCCACCTCATTACACCCTATCCCGATCTTGTGCTAGTTCTATCCAGTCCACTTAATTACACCCTATCTCTTTCAGGCCCATTATATTGTTATCCTCCCAGCTGCAGCTAGGTCTGCCCAAATGGTATCGTCCCACTGGGTTTGTCAATCATTACTGAATGTCCTACCTACCGTAAACTGATAGATTTGATAACCCTAACAATGCCTCGTGAATTCAACAGTGTATAATTACATATTGCACGAACGGTAATATAAACTATGACATCGAATCAATAGTGGCTGTGGTATCAATGATAATTCAAAAGTATCCGGTGATATCCACACGTCCGACACTACGAGTGAAGAATGACCCTGAGCTCGGGATCAATCCTGAATAGCTCATTGACAGAACATAAGCACCCTAAATCCAAGGTCCTGGATCTATTCCCATTTCTAGGTGTCATTTTTCAAGTATATCTAATCTAGTAAATTGTTAAACAATAACCCCAAAGCTGTTAAAAATTAAATACCAAATATATAGTTTTGATCACACTGGAATTGCATCCGACACTGTCCCAGGGAACTGTGTTTTGATCCCTGGATGAATTTTGATACACTCCTCTCCAAAAAGATAAGGCCCACTTCTTTCCCGCTCTTACATCTTCAAACTAAACTGGCAGTGACCTTTCAATAGCAGAGATAGTGCTCAGCTTCTAAAACTACCCGTCAGTGATATATGCATAATTTCACTAAAGGTATAGGTATGATACAGATGGAATTACCCCCACCTGCATTTGCGTAGAGGAAGAGTGGGAAATTTTTTTTTAAACTCCTTCTGTACGCCCAGCTGGAATTCCAACCCCGACCTCTCCGTCAACGTCAAACCAAACCAGACAAAGTTGAACAAGGGTCGGTGTTTGATTCCAACTCGTTCTACCGAAGAGTATTGGTTTTTTTCTCCATATCACTTCACAGAAAGTAGTTAATATTATTTTCTTAAGACTATCAGAACAAATAAGAAATAATTACGTTAATCTAAATAGGTAATAAACTCGAATAAGTGGCTGAGTGGATTGTGGCGTTAGACACATTTTGTTCTTTTTTACCATCGGTGTTGAGTTTGAGGTACGAATCACAATCAGGAGGTTTTTTTTCACATCTCAATTTCACTGTGGCCATCTATACACAATTGTTGGTTCATTGACTCCTAAGTTTTGCTCCTCCTCCTCCTCCTCCTCCTTAAACCCTGGATTAAGTCATTAATATTTGTTGTATTGAACGCAAAAAAAAAAGTAATAAAAAGAGAGAGAACCTCTCTCTCCTTTCGAGTGAAAGTAAAGCAGAAAGGGTCCCCGAGATGGACAGTGCTCCAAGCGGCGTTTCTTCCTGTCTGTTTGAATCTGGCTACTCTCTCTCTTTTTAAGAGAGTGCATCACATACCGTCCAACTCTGTGATACAGTCGGCTAGAAATCGTAAATTTACACCAACACTATTGCACTTGGATCATTTCTGGTTAAACATCGATGGAGATAAAGAGTTAATAGATGTTCCTAATACTGAACATGGTTGAAATATTAAATGATATCTGGATAGAAACTAAATTGAAAGGGCTGTTTTTTACCATTTTAGAATGGCTTCACAGATAAGCACTGTGCACAAATCTGTCATAATAGGGACATACTGTAGATATTAACAAGAAAACTTTGTCGCTTTGTCACACATAGTCACTGCGGAAAATTTAGAGTAATCATTCAAATACGAATGCACTGCACACAATTCTGGCATATCTTGGTATTTTCTTTTCCCTTTAGCTTCCATACCTCGTGCGCGCGCGCGCACACACACACACACACGCACACTCACACACACACAAAGGCAGATGCGAGCCGGGAGCTGAGTTGGGCCTGCTATAATGTACACTCTTAAACGATCATTATTATTACTGGCCTTAATTCCGAGCCGCCATCTGCAAAGTGACGCGTAGACGACAACTGTACAACCATTATCATAAAACTTAGAACTGTTATCTGATGTATTCATTTCATTGTTGAATTTCTCGGTGTTTGGTCGATGATGCTGGACTTGAAACTCTTCCTGGTATCAAAGATAATAAACTTTTTTATGAAGTAATTAAACCAAATAAAGAAATATCATTTCACTTCAGCCATTATTTTGAAACATTAATTTTTTTTATTAAGGATACTGCAAAGACGTAGCTGGTTGTATGATATATTATAATTTCAAATCGTAAGCTAGGTGTTACAGATTGATCCAGACGTCTTATCGTGGTGTGGTTTTCTGTATTCTACCTTTAAACAAACCCAGTATAATTGAGACAAGTGAAACAGTATTACTTTATTTGTAATAATACAAAAAATATAAAAATAATTTAAATTCAAAAATTGCTATATTGATCCTAATATCGCTGTTGTAAAATAGAAAATGAAGAAAGCACCATTTGGAGATGTTTTCTGTTTCAAGCGTAACCTTGTATCAAATATTCCGTTTTATTGGTAGTGATAGGGTACTTAATCTGAGGGGTACGGATATAAGCATAGATTTTTAAGTGCATCCTATTTACTGGATACATAATATGATGGGAAAACCACAATGAACCGCTTCGGTGACCGCATGGTCTAAAAGGCAACACTCTCGCAAGAGACTGGACTGCTGATGACAGGGAGATTGGGGTTCGAATACCAGTCAGGTGTACTAAAGTTAGTTTATCTTAAATGTTTTTCCACTCTCCCTTTACGCAAATGGGGCAAACTTCCACTAAATTTAGCCTTACTCATCCTGAATCACTATCTTAAATAGTACAATAGTACGTAGGCTTGTGACCCGAACGGGTAGTAAGATGCGGTACTAAAAAAACACCAGCTTGGTGTTCCCTAGACTAGATTCAAAACCCTCAGGAATCACTCCAATTAAGCTTATCGCAATCCTGACGTCACAGTACGTGTCACCATCAGTGTGGGCTATTATGCTTGTCAGCCCCGAATATATTTTAGTCCCCTGATTTTAAACAAATTAAAATGACCACAATTCCAATAGTTTTCCACAGACAATGGTAGATTTATTTTATGTTAGATTTTTAAGAATCTCGAGATTGAATCAATTAGTCATACTTTGTAATTAGTGCACTTCCGTAGATAAACTACATTTTGAACCCTTGTTTAGTTGTTGTTTTTTTGCACCACGTCTTAATGCCCTGTTCGTGTTGTACGTGTTGTACGCATAATGTACTAACTACAATAATGTGTTAGATAGGAATTAGTAATGTTGAATTAAGAAGAGTTTACCCGGATTTGCGTGGAGAAAAAGTGGAAAACTATTTTAGGAAAACCACCCTGATTACGCCCAAACGGTATTCTAGCCCCAGTCTCCCTGTCATCAGCAGTCTGATCGATTGCTAGAGTGACGCCTGTGACCGTGCGGCCACCGAGGCGTGTTAATAAAATTTAATTTGAAACTTATTCAGAAAAAAACTGGCAGAGTACATTGGTATTATATAATAATGATTATAATCTTACTTAAAAGAAAATATATTAGTCTTAAAAATAAGAGGATAATTCATTATTAACGAGATCAAATATTTTCTAAGTAAACTTTATTCTTGGTACTTTCTTTAAATTGAACCATTTCCTTTACATGGCATTGATATTTACTTTTGTTAATACTAATTACCAACATTTTTAATGCTTAGTCAATTTTAATTGTAAACTAGTGATGCACGGAAGAAATGTTCATTGTTTCATTGTAACCTATTAAAAGTACCTGGTACTGCCCGGAAGAAATGTTTTTAGCTTGATGATTGTAAGTGAAAGGTAACTTTGAATTTTAAAATTCCTACCCCGAGGTTCAAATTTTCGTACATAGGGGCTACAATTTTTAAAATTTCAGAACTCTGCCTCTTACTGTAGATATCACGCAATGTTCATGAGATAAACTTAATTTTATTAATACTACTTTGATTACGGCCCGGTTTTTAATTAAATAAAACAAAATCTTATCAACAATTTAAAATTCCTGCTTCGAGATGTACTTGCTGGTTCCCAGGGACAACTTATTTTTTTAACTTTCTAGACCTCTGCGTGTGGTAGATATTGCGCAATACTTATGAGCTATGATGGACAAACAAACTCTGTATTTTATTAATATAGATATAAAACATATTTTCACATTGTAAATGTCACATTGCAGATGATTCGAACCTTTAAAAAAGAGCGCATACCCGGAACAAGTATTTTTTATGAATAATAATATTATTATTCACGCTTATAGGAGGTAGTAAAAAAAAATTGCACGAATACTTTCTCATTTTAAAGACAAAAAACCACTCTTTTTTTACATTCTTGGTGGGGGATTTGAAAAGTAACGTCATGACCGGCCAAAACGCAATCAAACGTGATTCACAAAGAATTCCAAAAAGGAACTAACCAACCGTAGAAAAGAGATTGAAATATAAAGACATGACGTCAAAACCAGCTTTTATATCAGGACATGAGCAATAGACTTATTACTACTAGAATGTACTGTAGTCTACTTGCCTGGTCACTGCAAATGCACCGTGTGTTACCAATCATTATTATTTGTGACATTTGTAAAACATTAAAAGTGATACCTGGACATAGAAATCGAATCCAGGTCCCTTGGCTAAGCGCGCCAATGTTCTAGCATTGAGCTATCCAGGATTCATCCCCTGATCAGCGTCATCCTTCACTCATACTTTGGCAAAATCTGTATAGCTCAGTGGTTAAATATTGGTGAGCTAGGTCAAGGGTCCCGGGTTCGATTACAGTGTTATTTTTCACATTTACTAATATGATACTTGATGTGGCTATATCTGTGACATAAAGATCATTTTCATCTCCCAAGTCTCGCTAGTATTACATGTACAATTAATTGTACAAACGTATGATTTCCTTCAACCCCTAGTCCAGAGCAGACTTATTACCAGTAGACAGCGCATTAATTGTCATTTTCCATGCGCTGAAGGCTGCCATTAACTTTATGTGGCCGGGAAGGAGGTAATTTGAACACGATGTATTGCAGGTTGCAGTTCATTTTGGAGTCTTCTTTGATCCAGAGCTGAAGCACAACTTATGAGCCATTAAACTTCAAAGACACATAAACGTTTTTTCTATGAGAGCAAAATAAATAGTCTATATGTGCGGACCTAAAACAGTTCAAGATGAGAATTGCAACTGACGAAAATGTTCAAATCTTGTCTATATGTATTTGGGGGGGGGGGG
>CABFWB010000331.1:64894-98029 GCA_902151455.1 Timema bartmani | reverse complement strand
AGACAGACAGACAGACAGACGGAAATTCAAAAACCACTTTTTCGGATTCAGGGAGTCATGAAACGTCAAAATTCATCAAAATCTCGAGTTCGATTTTTTTGACGATCACCATACTTTCTCTACCTGTAAGATAGAGAGAAAGTAAAATAGAAAGATATATATTGTTTACTTTGCAAAAAAAAAAAAAAAAAGACACGGTATGTTCAAGTCGTTATTATTGCAATTAGATCAGTAGTGTGAGCTCATTTCTAACAAATCTTGTAAACAACTACATTAGAAGGGAACCTTATGGTGCTGAGCTAGGGTAAAGTTGGTGCGTGCCTGGAACCACTTGTAAAGTGAAACGATCTTGTTTGTCTGAAATCATCACAACGTTATCTCATGTGCTTACCGGGTCGGACACTGACATATTCACGTGTTTGTTCTGGTTTTAACACACTTGGTGTTTGTGCAATGAAATCAGCTTCTTATTATAGCTTATTTCTAGACTAAACAACAATTAGAAATCAGAAACATAGGATTATCTTTACCAGCACACGTCCTACTGTTGCCCGTTTGGGCTGTAAGCATTTCACAGGTGGCATCGCAGTGTTGTGGAAGTTCGAACTTTGACATTAATGAATTTATAGAAAATACCAACTTATTTTTTTGCTGCCAACACTGTTAACATTTTACCATAATATTGATGTTATTTTATAGGTATTGATAATATTTATCAAAAGTGACAGCTGTAAATCACATGAATTGACTTATAAAGACGTGAACATTGATTTAGTAGCGTTTTCTAGCGGTCAAATATGTCCACTCTTAAGGTGAGTATGTAGGAAACGAGAAAAAAGTTTAGTGTTTTTGTATTTTTTAGCAAAACTTTTTTTTTGGCTAAAATAAATAAAATATTGCTCCAGTAGAAACGTAGAGTTTAATTTCTTTCACATGGTAATATCAACAGTTGTTGAATATATATCACAAGTATAGCGGCATTAGATGAGAAACTTCAGATAAAAAGTTGTCACTAAATTCTAGGACACACTTGACAGATATTCGAAAATTGTTGACATCACCATGTGAAGAAAATTAAACTGCATGTTTCTATTAGACAAATATTTTATTTATTTTGGCACAAAAAATGTTTTTATATAAAAACTGCAAAAAACACTGCCCTTTTCTTGCATTCCTTACACTCCCCCCTCCAGTTGTCACATGACTTATGACGTCATTCTATATGTAAAATGTTTTAGAAATTTTTATAACTGTCAAAAAGTTCCTTCTTATTCAAATCAGACTTAATTTGTTCACAGGTAAGTCCTTTTACCTTGAAAGGTAGGGTAGCAAGGTTACCTACTATCAGCAGAGGCGTAACTAGAATTTATGGAGGTTGATGGTGCCAAGTGCAATTACAAAAATGTTGCCGATTTAAATCTGTCCTTTAAAATTCGGCTTAATTCTTATGGTGGTGCAGACAAAAAATTAAAAAAAAGGAAGAAAAAAAATTACTTTGGGGAAGACAATTTAATTGGTCAAGACTATATAACCAGAATGCAATTTAGGTGCAGTGGTGGTAATTGGGGGTGAAGGGAGAAACAACCCTCAAACCAACGAAGGTTTTTTTTAATTGTAGCTAAGGGCAACCATTTAGACCAGTGTGGTTCAACCAGTGGTCCACACTTACTGAAACTGTGGCCCTCAATGTGTCCTGGAGGGAAATTTAAGGGAAATCCTAAGTTGCAGATTTTAAATAGCTAATGATTAAAATAAAAATATTTATTTAAAAAGATCAGGATTGAATTTTACAATACATGTATTTGATTAACAAAAATATGTGTAAATATATTTTTATAATGACAAGTTGTTTTGTGAAAGTGTGAGTGTATGTGCATATTTCATAATACATCTTTGGGAAATTAATAAACTTGTTTTGAAGTAATATTTGAAAGAGTCTACCAACCGAAGGTACAGTTTATTTATAATTATTGAAATTAATTGTTTAAATGCTGTGTGTAGACCTTTTATATTAAGTTCAGGGGATTACTAAATATAATTTCAGCCTGCGGTGCAAATTGATGATCAGATTTGTCCCTTGGGGTGACAAACTTTGGATTATCCTTATTTAAATAGGTAGTTAAAAGTTTCTTTTCATACAATGTATCGACGCTATTCTTATTATTTCGGTACTTTTTTTCCATTTGGTAATTTTAGGGCCAATGGGTAGGCAGGTATTTTAGATTAAAGTGTAGGCCTGGTCTTATAGTGTAGCCTATACACCTGATACATTCTCAGGGCTCAGTATTTAATTTTACTTCATATGATTTTAACTTTTCATTAAAATTGTTTGTGTTCTTGAGGGGTGAGGTCAAATGTCCCGCTTGTTCTCTTTCGAGTACGCCACTGTTTCGTTATGTTGTAGATTATTAGATAGGGCCGTAGCTTAGTGAAACAAATAAATACTACAGTAGCCCCATGGCTTCTTTGGTGCTGACTGACAGTTCACAGCTGACTTCTGACAGTCAACATTTAGGTATATAACTAAATTTTGACTGTCAGAAGTGACAGCTGCTAAACACATGTTTTTTGCAGATCATATGGTTCGGCGTAGGGATACATAATTTGGTCTGGTAGCTTTTCAAAGCCGTCAGCTGTCAGCTGTGAGCTGTCAGTCAGCACCAAAGAAGCCATTGGGCTACTGTAGAAATACTGCTACGTTTCAGCGCAAACGTAGTCTACGTAAGTACTAAACCAATCGAATATGTTCAGGGTGCCTTCATGCTGGTTGACAAGAGACGAGAGGGATTTCTGTGCTTACATGTGTGCCGGGTAATGTTAGAGGTAATATAATAATATTGCGCGTATGGCCTACATCAATCGTAGCCCAGTAGTGGAAAGATTAGCAAGTCGTCACCCGAGAATGCAACTGTTCTATGTCCAATTTTCCACTTTTGTTTAAAAGAGCATTGAAAATTCGACCATGTGTATAAAACCAATGTTACTAGATGACAACTAGAGTTTTTGTATTCTCTTAAGTAATTATAAAGTAGTTTCAATTTAACCGCAGGTAATTAGATTTAAACACCAAATATTTCAAATTTAACACTTTTGGAGATAGAACACTTGCATTCTCGGGTGATGAAGTATTAATGTACCGTTGCTGAAGAGACGCCCGAATGTACTAATCGTACAACCTTTCAGTGGAGGCATTTACATGAGATGAAGGATGAGGAACCAGTGGAAGAACTTAAACCTAACTAACCAAACCCTGTGACCGTTGGGGTAATTCCCCTTTAGGGAAAAATACCTAAGGTACCAGCCGGGAATCGAACCGGTACACGTAAGTTCGTAGCCAGGTACACTGACCACTATACCACGGGGCTGGTTAATGTTAAGGGTGGGAGATTGGGAGTGTCACTTTTTGGAAAATGTTCCTCTTATTGGTTGTAGACCTTACTTTAGGTCATTAGGAGCTCGACAGTTCTTTGTCGCACTTACAAAAGTACGTCATTCTTCCCTATCTTACGATAGTTCTATTTTTGTCCTCAAAATTGATAACATTTCACTTTATTATTATTATTATTATTATTAATATTATTATTATTATTATTATTATTATTATTATTATGTAAAATATAGTATTATTTCATAGGTATTGGTACTGTCTATAAAAAGAGACAACTGCATAACAACATTACTTGATGTTACACTAATGAAAATTATTTCAGAAGCTTTTATAACTAAAAAATGTTCCTTCTTATCGAAAACGGACTGTTCATGATAAAAGATCTAGATTAGTTTCGAGCTACCAAAGTTGTTACCACGGCGAAGTGACTATAAACGTCCTCTAGCGTGGGGTAATGGAGTAGTCAACATCTGACACGAAGAGGGAACATCCATGAGGGGGTCTATTTTTAAGGACCCCTTACCGCAACAGTTCTAAAGTTTGGTCGCTGGTTGGCAAGGGTAGCTAGCAGCTGGTGGGACAGTCACACCCCTACGCTAACAATTCAAACTTTAGTGTGGTCCAGAGGAGTAACCCTTATAACGGTTTGTCAACGCATGGTTTCCTGGATGTACACTCCGTTTATCTGATGAGCAGTGAGGGCTGAATTGTGATCCTAGTTCTATATGAATCTCCAAAGAAAGCGTACGTGCGTGATGTGACACGTTTTTACATTGGTGTCTTCAAGAAGAGCACACGAAGAGAAACGATTGTCCAGGTTGAATTTGTTTAAATATTTCTAAACACTGTTTCGTATCGTTCTACTTAACGACCAGACGTTTACAAAAAAAATAATCTTTTATTTTGCTGTTAAAAGTATTGTTATGAAAAAATCCGCATCGGTATTATTTAAAGTCAACTGGTGAACAGCACATTTTGCATGAAGCTATCATCTAGAATTAGGATTTATTTTATTTTGAATTCAATTTTGCACCTTTACATACACAATATTAGTCATTTAAAACTAAGATTGTAAAAGGTAGCACATTTCACATTAAACGTATCGTTTTTAGTTGTAGTATACAATCATCCTCCTTCATACTGTCCGGCTTTCGAAATTGGTATTGTTTTTGCACTATTCCAGTCCTACCTCTATTACTTGTTTACGTATGAACACGCATCGTGTAGGCGTATTTGTCTTTAGAAAATAAGAGCGGCCCAAGAAGACCAGAAATACTCACAATAAAAATGCGTTTCTTTTTTGTACGCTTATATCTGGAATTACGTAAACTTATTTTACTAAAAATAATATTAATATTATATTACCATTGTTCATAAAAACTATTATCTTACACCATGCTCCCGAAATTACCATTTCATTCTGCAACTCCATTTAGGCGGGATGATGTTGCAATCCTATACCTCTCTGCCAACGAAAACCCAGACTAGACGAGATTGACGTTTAATCTGCGTGCACCACCAATGCGGGACTTCGTAAAGTAAAATAGACTCAGACAATCAAATTCGAGTCCCCCCCAAAGTCGAGATTCCTCTGCAGAAGGGCGTCGCCTCAAACACCGATTTATAACCGGCTGCGCCCTAAAGCACAAAAGCGTCTGCTTTCAGCAGCTGTCGGCTGATGTTACCCTCCCAAAAAGTTTACAAAAGTAGCCTTTGAATGGTTACACCCTTGGAAGGGGGTTCGCCGCCCTAAGCCAACAATAAGAACCTTCCAATGACACCGGTTTTATTGAGGCGGTCTCAGACTATCATTAACACAATGAATATGTCTGGACTATTCTTTTTATGTTCATTTGGTTGAGCTAAAGTATTTGTGTGAACTTTTGAGGAAATTAAACAAGGTATATACATCTGCCATCTAATGTAATGTTGGTATGATGTAACTTTGCTTTCATTTAAACAATCCATCCACCCCTCCCTTCCAATACTCCCCCCCTCCCCCCGGACAGCCTAGCCTTCACTCCCGAATACCTCCTCAAGTATACGTCTTTCCCGTTTTGCTTCTTACTGCCGATACGAGCGCCCCGCATTTTTTCACTAGACAGGATAGGATATAAAAGGTCGAATTTAAAGAAAATGTACCTGCATTTGTACTTAGGGATAGGGAGGAATAGAACTGGTGGTTTTTTTTGCACCTAGTCTTGCTATCCTTCCAGACTATCTGGATATAGTTATTATAATATGGTGAGAAATAAAAGTTAGAATTTTGATGGAATGTAAACGTATTTATGAGGAGGGAAAGTGGTAAGAAATTTTAGAAAGATGAAAAAAATATCAGTACAGCCGGCTGGTATTCGAATCACCACCTCCCTGAAACCGGCAAAATAGACAAGGCGAGACTGACGCCTTTTTTTCACTGTGACTATAGTGCAGGCAGCGATAAGTTAATTTGCTATTTTGCACTGTTGACGGGTCTAATAAGCCAGGGTTCATTCCCAACTGGTTGCACATGTATTTATTGATCTCCCTAGTTTCTAGAAAATGTTACCAAAATATTTTGTTACAATCACAAATACACTGAATATTCATCGATAAATAAAACAAACGCAACAGACGTAAGTAGTTTGTATTGTAACCGTAGGATGGCAGCACCTACACGGCAGGGGCAACAAGTTTCACGGGACGGTAGTATAGTCGTATTTGTGTATAAAGACCCTTCTCTGACAGTAAAAAAAACCCTAAAACAGCCCGACTCTCTATCAGGGATGGAAATTAAATGAAAAATATCGATGATCAACATCGATATTTCCATCTATACTCTAACATCGACGAGAAAAATTATCCTTTGCAAAACATCAATGTTAAAGAACATTAAACATCGGATTCTAATATAAGTGGTTTTTTTGTTTTCAAATGTTATAAATAGAATTTATTAGTATACTGTAATTGTAATGAATTAATTTACAACTTTGTATTGACATTTACATAAATCTTATTCAAAATATTTATAATAATAATAATAATAATTACTATTATTATTATTATTATTATATAATAATAATTATAATTATATAATAATAATAATAATAATCGATCAATCAATCAATCAATCAATCAATCAATCAATCAATTAATGATTGTTTATTTAGGATTTAAAGAAAATTACATAACTGATTTTTTGGTAAAATCCCGAAGTACCTAAAGGTACAATAGTAATAATAATAATAATAATAATAATAATAATAATAATAATAATAATAATAATAATAATAATAATAATAATAATAATAATTATTATTATTATTAATATTAATAGTAGTAATTATTATTATTATTATTATTATTATTATTATTATTATTATTATTATTATTATTATTATTATTATTATTATTATTATTACTATTGTACCTTTAGGTACTTCGGGATTTTACCAAAAAATCAGTTATGTAATTTTCTTTAAATCCTAAATAAACAATCATTAATTGATTGATTGATTGATTGATTGATTGATCGATTATTATTATTATTATTGTTATTATTATTATTATTATTAGCACCACGTCTTTCTTCCCTATCGGTTTATATGCACTTACGATAATGTGTAATGGTAGGGTGGTTGGGAGATGAAATGGAGGACCTACAGTTTAACATGGGATCCGAACCACGGTGGAGGCCTGACATTCCACGCATTCACAAGCTGTGATTAATACACTTCTTATTAGAGGTGAAGGAAGGGTTTGGCAATCAGGCAAATCCGTGCCGGGACCGAGGATTGAGCCCCGGACCCGCATCACACAAGTCCGACACCTTACCCCTAGACTGCCAGGTCATCAAAAATATTTATTAATACATATCAAATAAACAAAATAAATACTGTTTGGACAGTAAATAATATTAATGTAGGGACCCCATATCAGTGATTATAACATCAGTGAAAAACATCTATGGTTAAAAATCATAAAACAGCAAACATCGAATATCGATTTTACTAATGATTGTTTATTGAAAATTTAATTTAAAAAAGTGACAATAATCATTTTATTTCAAAATTTGTATCCGACAATTGTTTTATATGTTGTTGTTTTTTAATATGAGGAAAACCTATTAAACTGTAGTTAACTAATAACCGATTTTTAATAGGTCTTTTATCCTGTTTACAAAATAATATATGAGAAAGTATGTAAGATTGTATCGTACCGTTTATTTATTTTACAAATGGTATTCACTAACTTTCCCATCCTCTCTACGGATGAATAAGAGAAAAATTTCTTCAAAATGTACCCTTCTCACACGAGTCACGTAAGCTAGATAATTAACTACAGCATACGAATGATATTTTTTGAAAGTTAATAGTTTACTATCCTTCCTGATATGTGTCTATTCGCATATTTCCACTGTTTTAGTAGGGAACTACAAGGTATCATTTAGATAAAGTGTTCCCGCATTCATGTGTCAAGAGAAATTTATGGAGGGGGGAACATCTCAGTATCCTCAGCCAGGATTCTAGCCCCAACCTTCTCATCATCGTGTACAGTGTATACTGTTAAGTCTAAGTAAGCTAATGAAAAAATGAGATTGCAATCAATGGCTCTGAGAACTGTATGTAAACTCTAATCATGTATCTGCGTCATGTAACATCAATGATAAACGCGTTTGTATAAAACGAGCCCTCGGCCGTGGCCAACATCGTTGAAGCGTTGTGCTTCACACTTTGATGAGAGGTTGTATCAAGATTGGGCCCTTCAAAGTAAAATACGTTAACTGCGAGCAGCCAACTAGGGTTGAAACACGGCCTAATTAATTAATTAATTTGTTCTCAATAGGCATTAGGCACCATTATTAGCCGTTGATCGAGATATTGAGAACGCACAAAGTGTCGATGTAATAAAATGTTGAAGCCTCAAATTGTTACAGATGTTAGTAAACATACAAAAACATGTCAGATATAAAGAGAATAATAATTAAATATCGCTTACAAAAAAAAAACCTGGTTGTGTTTCTGATCACTCATTTAAGAAGGGGTTATGTTTACTCAACCAGGTCACTTAACTTATTTCAAACAGGTTTGAGATGGAAACTCAACTTGTATAACCTCAAAGCGACTTGGTTATGGGATATAATATATTGTATAGGATTACCAGACGTCCGGGATTGACTCGGACAGTCCTGGATTTTTAGCTACGTTCGGGGATGTGTTCAGGATTAAAGTCCAGGATTTTTAAATGAGTGGTTTTAAAGTCAAAGAAAAATAAATTACTAATTTATAAAATAAAAAACCCTTAGTAATGTTTTAATGGTTGGAGGGTATTTTCGGGTTTTTTTTTTTATCTTGGTGGGTAATTTCATTAACAGACATTGGTAACCCCTGTCAGGGGTGCCTTTCAACTGTCTAAGTTGTCGTCTACTGATTTTAATATGCGTGCTTTCTAACTTAACGATGCCTACGTGTTTAGTGATTAGTAATTCACCTAACGTGTTTGAAGTCTGCTACCTTTATTTTAGTTTTTGCATTCCTTAATTTACTCACTTCTTTACAGTAGAGCTACTGCAGAAGGTTCACAATCTACTTTTCAATATTTTGAGCATTTTGTTGATTGAGTTCCTTACTTTTATCTCTTCATATGAACCAACTTTTGTTTGTCATGTTGGTGTATAACTTATAATATGTCGTAGGCTTTCTTATCAATGAAATTTACGACGCAGTGCTAACATAAAATTTAAATAATTTTTCATGAAGTGCCCTCGATTATATTTCCTAAAATTTGGTAACCCTATAATTATTGTAGGTAATTCAAAGTTAATGTGTACAGAGTTTAGTTTAATCTTCACTACATTATAAAATATATTGAAATTATTTTGTTTTTTAACCTTATTCTGGGCTTTACCTATCTTTAAGTTAGAATCAGGATTCATGGAATTATAAATAACATCTTAACTTAAGGTGGGGTGCTAGTGACCTCGAGTTTAGGGCAGTATTTTTGAAGTTTTTATAATCAAAACACTTTTTAAATACAATATTTCTTTTATAGAAACATAGAGTTTAGTTTTCTTCACATGCTAATCTCAACAGATGTTCTGGAATGTTGTGACTTTTCTCTTTATTTAAAAAAGTATTTCACCAAATGTCACTATGCTCATGATAGATATTCAAGAAATGTTGAAGTTAGCATGTGCAGAAAACTAAACTCTATGTTTATATAGAAGAATTATTTGATTTATTTTGGCAAAAAAAAAGTTTATGCTATAAAAACTGCAAAATTAATGCACTAAACTCGCACTCACCAGCACCTCACCTTAATTCTGGGCGTTTGACCTGAACGGGTAGTAAGATGCGATGCTAAAAAAAGACCTTAATTCTTTCTGTTGATTGCTTGAAACCACTAGTCTCGTTTTTCTTTATGTCACGACCTACCAGGAAAATTATAAACTATTTTGTCTTTCTTAGTATTTTTATATCGCGCTAAACATTCTTCAAGAAAACAAAGCTTGTTTTATATTCTGTCGCTTTTTTTTTTAGTTGATTCATTGTATAGAAGTTAATAATTTAATAAAACAACAATTAAACTCATTAAACATCAATAAACAACGCTTTGTGTTTCAGCAATGGTTTTAACTTTAGAGCTTCAATATTAAGCCACTACTAGCGCAGTGTGCATCAACGTCTGATATCTATAAGGAAACTAAGAAATATCACTGTTTATTCCAAACAAAATATGGCGTTGGTGAGAAATCTTCTAGCCTTTTTATCTTCCAGTTCCTCTTATTTTCTACAATCTCCTTGGTTGGCACCCCTTTAACTTAAACTGGCGCCCTGTTGACGGATACGAAAGCGAGATCAGCACTGACTGACCTTCACTCAGAACAGGTAAACAGCTGCTACAACATTCCTGGCTTTCCTGCTCTCAATCCTGTTCTTCAAGTACTGCTCTGATGAGAAAAGTGCCGACAAAGCTAACTCAGCAAAGCAACCGGAAGGTAGGGTTTTGTACTAGAACACTGAGTTGTTTTTTTTCCCAAAATGTAAATTCTCATTCTCTAACCAGATAAATAAAGGTGCAATTCCTCTAGTTATTCTTTACTCTTCCCGAAGAGAGTAGTTGGTTAGTAACCTCTTCTTAAAAAACGTACAAATAAAAAAATACATATATAGATATTTTTGTTTTTGATAAAAAGAAACGATTAAAATAAAACTATTTGTGAAAAGGTTTCGTTATTAAACCGAATTTAAAAAAACAACATCAAATCATAAACATATATAAAAGAAAAGAACATGCCATGACCTCTCCATCGGTGGGCACGCGGACTAAATGTCAGATTCGTCTAGTCTGGTTTGCCGATTGTGACGGGAAGGTAAGGGTTTAAATCCGGACCGAGTGTACTGAGAGTAGTTTTCCTCAAATAATTTCTTGTAAATATGGTTACATTTATTTTAAATTCTAACTTCCTCATCCCTACCCTGATGGTGTAATTAAAATGCGTCGAGTCCAGACGAGTAGTAAATTAAGGCAAAAGAAAATGCCATGACTTTATGAAAACTGCCTATGCTCAAAAACTAGGTCTATTTGTTTTTATGTGACGCCTATGACTGTGTGATGTGTGTTGCAGGGATACACAATAGTACTGTGTGACATGTTTGAGAATTAGTACTGGCATTATTTCGGCTACCTCATGACACACACACTATCTTCAATTGTATGCCTTTTCAAATTTATTTTGGATGAACAAAAATGTTGGTAAGTCTGTTTCCATAAGCTTAACCTGATTTATAAGACGTGCACCTGGACTTGGAGAGAGTATGGGAAAACCACAGTGATAAATCACATTTGGAAAACCAACCTCAGTGCACCCGGCTGAGATTCGAACCTCATCATCCAGTATACTACGATCTTGGTGTCTTAGACCGTGTGATCATCGATATAAGTTGGGTTGATTAATAATATGATAATAATGATGATGTTTAGTAAGGAGAATTTTTAGAAAATGATTTAGCATTCGCCTATAGCTAATAGAATAACCTTGTTATGACAAAAAATCACCACAAAATAACTCAATTGTTTCCAGTTCAGAATAGAATCCTTGTCTCTCTGTTCGGGATCAAACATATAATTTGTTAATGTATACAAATCTCAGGTGGTTATTTTTAACAGTGTATCGAGTCTAAATTGTTTATGGCTATTCGCAAAATAGGCCAATAAAACTAAAGGCGTCGATCAAAGACCCAAAGTTTTAAGTAGCCACAATATTTCAAGTCGCAGTCGTGTCTGGTTTGAAAGACGTTTCATGTCAGCTACTTAATGCTACTGCGAGTCAACACGCTAACAATCGCCCTGAGCTGGTTAGGGAATTTAATGTAACGAAAACTTGGATCAATCCATTCCAAAAAAAAATATAATAAAAACGTTTGAGACTATTTTGGAAAAAGATCAATCGTTTCACAAGCAGCTGGAGCCGGCATATTTTATGATTTTACCAACATTTGTAAGCTTTATGTTACTAATGATTACCAACTAATTAAACTTTACAATCAAAACAAATATGATGAGATGGTCGAATCTAGCGATGACGAACCAGATTTTTCCTGGAAAGAGAGGATGACACCACGCATGTATATTCTTCGCCCCCCGTGTTAATTCTAACCTCCAAGAGATCAGCTGTTCACAACGCGCAATCTTCTTCTTAGCCCTTTGAAACACACACCACGTGTTCTAGTCAAACATAACCTTCAAACTTCCCGTCGTTTTGTAAAAAATCAGCTGATCAATGATACGCCATATTGCAAGAGGCAGGCACCCGTCATTATCTTGGCGTTGACGGAGTCGTCGATTAGCTAGGGCCATAAGTGAAGATCGATATTCACGGCTTTTACCGGCCATGATCGATTGAAGCTCTCCACGCACCAACGCGGCGGTGCGGTCTGAAGCGTTCAGATTGGCAGAGGACAGGTGTTACACATTTCAGGTGGTGCAGCATTCTGCTCCACGATGGTTATCAGATGACAGCCGAACACGCCAACTGTGTTTCATTTCTTAGTAATGTAACTGAACAACTTATCGGGATTTTGAAATTACATTATGTTAAATTTTCTTCAGTTTTTTCCTAAAAATAGAAGTGTAAAATTTATCTTAAAAATACATTTTCTTTATAATCAGTCCTGATTAGTACTAGATGAAGTAACTTAATTGGTTTGCTGTTTATAGTCATCCAGTATTGATGTCAGATGTAACGTTTCCTCTTTTAAATGAGATAAATTTCTATCAATTCCTTGTTTGCTGACTCGCATACTGAAGTGTTGAGTAACGTTACGAGTTTGAAAATGGCCTTGTTCATTTTTAAGTTCCAAGAGTTTCTTATTTCTCATTTGTTTTTTACTCTTTAGAGTTGGTAAAATAACCAAATAAGGGAAGTGAGCGAAGCAAATATTATTTGAGAGTATAATTTCCTAATGTGTAAGCAAAACCATGTGTAGGCCTACACAGGTATTTGTTTAAAACTTTGAATTAATTATTGTTAGTGTTTTTTCCTAACTCAATTTCACTTATCAAATATTTATACTAATTTTAACCTTTTAATTAAATACTTGAGCAATTTTGGGTACCAAAAAGACAGAATTTTTTATTGTTAAATTTATTAACTCAGCACAAGGTTTATCAAAGGATTAATCTAAGGGGTGAGAAAAATAATATGAAATTCATAAACATAAGCGTCAAGAGAAATAAGAATGGGAAAAGACAAGATGAAAATAATTTAAAGAAAATATACTTAAGTGTCCCCAGATTCAAGCTCTAACCTCCTCGTCTTAAAATGATGTGTTACAAGAGTACATTTGTACATCTGTCCCACTCTAGTTTACGTTTATCCTGATAAATCACAAACAAGTATTATCACCGCAGCGCAATATTTTACTTACCAAAGAGGGATGTCTCATTGACTAATCTTACTGGAAGATGTGTGACTTGCATGGGCGCCCATAAATTGGCTATAAGGGGGCTCTTCAGTACCCCTTAGTACTCTTCAATCCTATTTACTTTATTTGTTGTTAATTTTTATGAAAAAATAAAATTGTGTATTTGGGATTTGGCTGCAATTTGTTAACAACTTTGAACGAACAATATCAGAGTTAACAGAGATAAAAATGATAAAAATGTAAATTTCCTCACATCCC
This sequence comes from Timema bartmani, assembly GCA_902151455.1. Taxonomy (NCBI): domain Eukaryota; kingdom Metazoa; phylum Arthropoda; class Insecta; order Phasmatodea; family Timematidae; genus Timema; species Timema bartmani. The sequence goes on along the minus strand of CABFWB010000331.1, from coordinate 84,478 downwards.
CTCTTCAACAGCTTTCTTTTCATTTAGTTCTGTTTAGTAAACTTATGAAAAATATGTTTATGTTCAGTGTATATGTTTCTTTTCAATAGGTTTAGCTAAAACTACATTATTTTTTTATTTTCTGTTAATTTTTGAGAAACTCTTTTTTGTTGTTGCTAAAATGGTCTATTGAAACACATATATGTTATGTTCAGATGCTCTAAAATTCCCTCCCACAAGGTTAAATTCCTGAAATTTTCTAAATGTGGGGAGCGGGGTGGATGCCAAACCCCTGGCAGAGGGGACTCCAATCTGCACCTCTTCCCATTTGGAGAATCCACATGGGTGCCCTTGGTGACTTGATCTGATAGTAGGGGATACAGGCATTGCCATAGATGATCAAAATGGAGGTAAGCGGAACTAGTTGAGATCAATATATAAATGGCTTATATTTATCTTTTAGCAAACACTAAACAAATCAGGTTTCATAGCGTTCGACACAAATAATCGATAATTTATCATTAGGCCTAAATTACCGATTATTTTGCCGGAAGTCTAATCTGGTAGCGTGGTAGTGAAAAACATGTATTTTTACGAGCTTTTACGTCATCAGCTGCAACATCTTTAATTAAATATAAAGTTTCATGTACATGTATGTACACACACACTTCTTTTGTGACTATAGTAACTAGTAATGGTGGTAATTAGGTGATCTGGCGGTCTAGGGGTAAGGTGTTGGACTTCTGTGTTGGGGATCCGGGGTTCAATCCTCGGTCCCAGGACAGATTTATCTGATCGCCAAACCCTTCCTTCACCTCTGACAAGACGTGTATTAATCACAACTTGTGAATGTATGGAATGCCAGGCCTCCACCGTGGTTCGGATCCCACGTTAAACTTTATGTCCTCCATTTCATTTCACAGTCACCCTACTATTACACATTAGCGTAAGTGAATATAACCCGAACGGTTAGGAAGACTCTGTGCTAATAGTAATAATAATAATGATGATAGTAATAATAATAATAGTGTAATTATTTAATTTGTATATTTAGCTAGGTTAAGGTTGTGTAGATATGATATGTCAAGAAAGGTGATTAGATATTAGATATTCCTATCAAATTGTACTACAACCCCGATACCGAAGGTCCAGGGTCATCAACACTTTACAAATGCGCTTCCAGTGTTAAAATAAACAGAGGCCTGTGATCGAGGGTATGCCAATGGGTGAGGGAGAGTTCAAACTGTCGTGGTGGGGTAAAGTAGGGGGGGTTAGCCACGTGGTGTAGGAAAGGGTGGGGGAGGTCTTTCATGACTGTCATACTCTCTCTCTCTTGCAAAGCGCGGGAACGGTTATTTTGTCCGCTTGGAAGGGGGAGGAGAAGAGGGGTGTAGGGATGGTGATGTTGAAAGAGAGAGGAAGGGAATCAGTCGGTCTGTGTAGCGAGGCACCACGTTCGTCTGTTGCATTACGAATCGTTCGCATCCTGTACTCTCGAAAGAGATTTTGGGTTTGAGATGCTGCGGGGCATAAAATTCAAAGAGGGTTCCCGAAAAGAAGACAAGTGTGGAATGAAGTAACGGATCTTTTTATGCGTAATAAAGTTGNAGTTGGGGTTTTTTTTTTTTTGCTCAAGCAAGTTCGTAAAGGAAAATATATCCTGAGTGTTCGTGTGTAAGTAAACGTGTTTTGATTATTTTACATCCTGAAAAGGATCCGGCTGGCCCTTTGACGCAAGAAAACGTAAGAGAGAAAAAGAGGTTTAAAGATGAGTTTACAAGAACCTACAGTTATTATTTCACTAACCGGATGACACTAGGGGTACCGCTTTGCGTTCAAATATTTGCCTGGGTGTAATAGAACGAAAGTGCTACGTGAGGGCATTTTTGTTTACGTTTTTTAAGTTGTCGGAGGGGAGGGGGCTTCCGTACGCCGTCCGCCATATTGGAATAACAGTCCCCTGTCGTGTTGGTGACAGTTCGACTCAGTACCAGCGTCGATTAATCAATATTGCATCTAGAATTTAAAATCAGTCACCATGTTTAAATTATTAGGAGGTCTGAAAGACTACCTAAAGTGGCAGGACATTGTTGTAGACAGCGCGGTGTTCCGTTTACATAATCTGTTCACGACTGTCTTATTATTGACTTGTTCACTGATCATCACAGCAACCCAATTCGTTGGCAACCCCATCCAGTGCATAGTCGGTAAAGAACTCCCGAACCACGTTATCAACACCTACTGTTGGATAACGTCTACTTTTTCTATGCCCGACGCCTTTTTGCGTCAGGTAGGCTCGGAGGTTGCGCACCCTGGCGTCGCTAACGATTTCGGCGACGAAGACGCCAAGAAATATTACACGTACTATCAGTGGGTGTGCTTCGTGCTGTTCTTCCAAGCGGTGATGTGCTACACACCCAAGTGGATATGGGATTCTTGTGAAGGCGGCCTCATGAGGACTATAGTGATGGGATTGAATATAGGTCTCTGCAAGGAGGAAGAGAAATGTAAGAAGAAAAAAGTTCTCATTGATTATTTGCTTCGACATATCAAGGTGAGATTTGTTTATGTAACTACCGTATGATTTTTATTTAGATATTTCATCCACAGGGGGAAGGGAGGAGGTTTAAAGGTTCAACCTCCCTTCAAAGTATTATAAATTGCTTAGGCTAGTAGCTTTTTGGAGTGTGATTAAATTCCCCAACAACAATCCCGTATATTATTTTAAAAGGAATCCATTGCTAAAAATATATTAGATTGCCATCTGTTGGGAGAATTCAGCACTAGCCACCCCTATCTGGGTACGTCTCTGACTACAACAATGTAATACGTTTCACTTATCCCAATTTCAAATCAAAACAAACAGAACTTGACTACAACAATGGTTATAATTAATACGTTTCGTTGTATCACATTTTTCAAACAAATGAGCAGACACATTTTTAAATATCGAGTGATCCACCAGTTTTTAAACATAATTAAATATAACTTAATTAACCTTCTTTATCATTTTCAACTAAATATTGAGATTCTGTGTCAATTATTATGATTTACACCCTCATTCGTCCTCGAATGTGTGCCACCAGTTTTAAAAGGCAGACTGCTGACGTGTCACGTGGGAACAGCTGTCCACTTCTCGCGAAGAAGTTGTTGGTTTCAATGTCAACGACCTTGTGTAGCCTGTTAGGGAGGTATGGACGTGAAACCACCTGAAACAATGTCTACATTGTCTGAATCGTTAGCATCGGCTACATTGCCATGTGTTTCGATCGATAAACTACTTTTAGTTAGCTATCTTCACACATTTTGACGATTTTTTTATAAGATCTTTGGACCTCTTCCCCGGTAGGATTGCCTCCTTTACCGAAATGTTTTAAAGCAATTTTCATTTGGGACGGTAAGTGCTGTTTTCCCCCCGACAATTTTTTAAACATTGATTCTCACTATTAATAATCTAGCTATTTTTTTATTTACATAGATTAAGGGGAAGGGTGTGGGAGAAGGGAGGAGGGTTAAGTGTAATTGTTATTTATTTGAGCAGAACATTTTATGGACTAGGCTTAGTACAAAAATTAAATTGGCCTAATTTAAAATAAGTCAACACGTTTTTCATTAATTCAATTTAAGTTTTATATATAAAAATAAATTCCCCAAAGTGTGTCGTCCAAAAGCCAACATTCTCGCAAAACAAATTATTACTATTGGGTGTTCTGTCTTACGACATGTCCTCTGTCTCCTCCGTTGTAAAACAGGACAAAATTTTTTTTGCCCTCTCTACCCCACCCCCCCCCACCCGTCGTATTTGTAGTATATTGATGTGATGTTTTCGTCCATGATTCTATACTGAATTCAGAACAATACCGTGACTATACCTGGAAAAAAAAAAGTTGTTTAGTTTTCAATAAACGTGTTTCTGAACATTATACAGTAAAGTCTCGTTAATCCAAACCACGCCAATCCGAAAATCTGATTAATCTGAACAAAAGTGGAAGAAAAAACGAATTTAATTTTTAAACAAAATTTATTGTAATAATACAAAGTAGCGAAAAGAAACAATGTATTTAAATTCACTCAGTTTGTTCTGCTTTCAAAAAATGATGAAAATATCACAGTTTAGGGTACTTAAAACAATTTATTTATCTATTTGGCATATTCATAAAATCAATGCTCATTAGACCTTACAGTGAATTTTTAATTTACATTATAGGAAAGATTTCGGTTAATGCGAAAATCTGGTAATCCGAATAGGTCTTGGTCCCAATTAGTTCGCATTAACGAGAGACTACTGTATTTGTTTGATAAACTTATTCTTTAAACAAGAATGAACTCATTTAAATGTGAATGCGCATCGTATATTTCGTAGCTGAGCTACTTCGCTAATCATTACGAGATAAGTTTTTTTTGCAAAGGCTTCTTATTACCCGTTCGAGTTATACGTTTATGTACTAATTACGCTAATAGTTTTAGGGATTAGGAGGGTTGTATTTATAGGAAGTGTACCCGCATTTGCGTGGAGAGAGTGGAAAACTATTTTGGAACAACCCCCTTTAGCATACCTGACCAAGATTCGAACCTCGATCTCCCCATCATCGGCAGTCTAGTCTACTGCGAGAGTAGCGCATTCGAGATAGTTGCCATCATTGTTTGAAAATTTAAGTGTATCTACTGAAATAATTACGAAAACATCGGAGGACCCAAACACAGGAAGTTAAAATTTATTCACGATCGGTCTAATCGGTGACTCTCACCAGTAATGAATGATCCACCCATCTCCATATGCATGTACTGATATATTTTATTAAATCACACCCTCGTATTTTGTCCTAAATATTTGTTCATGTAAGTTATAGATATCTGGAACGGGCAGTAAATCCGAAGCAATTTTAAAATATAGTTAAAATCAGGCCCTTAGGCCTATCTCTTAAACTATTAGAAATACAAACATAATTTTTTATTGTCATTACAAACTTATTTTTATATTAATATTGATAGTATATAGGTAATTGACAATTTATCTATTAAAAATGACAACTGCATTACATGACCTGAAGCATTTAAATACGTGAAAGCTGTAATGATTGTATTTTACACATCCTCTTTGATCAATTAATAGAGATAACTAGATCTAATCCAACGTAATAATATTCTAAATTTATTTAATTCATTTCTCAGTAAATATCTACGTGGTGCAACATACTTCTGTCTCTCTCTATCGGCCAACCTAGCAAGGAGGACAAGGGTGGAAAGGCGATGGATGATTGCAACACGTTATTCAAACATTCTAGAAACAAAGTCTTCGTAAACAACCCTGTTGGAGGAAATGAGGACACTTGCATAATAATCACGAGCAGTTAGGACCTGCGTTCGACAAAAGAAAACTTTTTTTTTATCAATCACCAAATCGGAGACGGTACCGTAATAATTCTGCAATAGTCACTAGATTGGATGAATCTTGATCCAATCACATTTTAATTATACCAGTTTCCTAAGAAGTTAAATGGCAGTGCGTGTGTGGTAGCGGCTAGCAAATTCACCCTGTTCAATACAGCAATGAATAATGAATAAATAAATAATTCATTAAATTTACATAATTGAGCTCAATCGTACCCTGACAACAAATATCAACCTAATCAGTATTAAATCAAAACTCATTAATTGTAAATAGTGAACCCTGTAATTACAAAAGTGTTGCCCTGGGTGGGGCATGAACTGCGAACCCGAACATTATAAATATGGCTGCCCAAGTGGTGGCACGAAAGAACGATAGGCCGGTAAAGTACCCGGGACCCGCGACATAAACGAAATAATATTACAAAGTAGATCTAAAAACATTTCTAGATGGTAGATAAAGCCCTTCCAATGCAGATTGGACTGTACAGACAAAACATTTCCTATCCGTTACCCTCATTGGTGGTTACACGGTATAAGTCGGAGATTCCCAACTTAAAAGTGCCTGAGAGGGCCACAATTGAATCCACAAGTCTAGTATAGGTCCGCATCATGATTGGCTAATTTTATTCAAGCTATGCCAAAATAAGAAAAGGTGTATTTAATTGTGATTGAAATAAGAAGTGGTAATTTTACCATGTTTAGTTACATGATAAACGAATTTTCTGAATGAAACTTTCATGGATTTTCCCCACGCAACTCTTAAACTTTCCATTTCTCAGCTAAAAACATGAGTTTTACTACAGTAGATTACGTTTCCAAGAAACTTCGTGGCCCACAAGAAAAAAAAGCAAAAAAAAAAAGCATCATGAGCCGCTAGTTGGCAAACCTTGGTCCAAGGCGTCAGGCTCGCAATATACTTGAGTGCCTGTGACAGGTATAGGCACGTTTCTCGGCTGGGTGCTCTGAGGGTGGTTTTCCACATGGGATGGATGGGTTTCTCATTGTTGATTTACTAATTACTATCCACGCTAATGCGGGTGCACCTTCATACATGACCCTTAAGATAGGATTAAAGGAGACGCGAAAAAAGGCCAGTGTTTTTGTCAGTTTTTATAGCAAACAATTTTGTTTATCAAAACAAATAAAATATTGCCGGACATTTAAAACATAAAGTTTAAATTTTCTTTACATAGTGATATCAACAGTTGTTGATTATCTGTAATGATTATAACGGCATCAGATGACAAACTTCTTTAATGAAGTGGAAAAGTTGTCATTAAATTCCAGGACACCCTGGCAGATATCAAACAACTGTTGATATCATCCTGTGAAGAAAATTAAACTTTGTTCGTATTGAAGAAATAAAACTGCAAAACCACTGACCTCGACTCACAATCTCTACCATCCCACGACTACGTTAATAACCATAAAGAAATAATTGAATAAAATCATCATTCATCCTATGACCAACAGTTATTATTTGTATTATGGTTATCCTATCTTTCCATTCCATCAGCCTGCGGTAAACCAGTCCCTTAGCTCATGACTTGTGATGGGTATATTTACCCGGGGAACATTACTCTCGGTAATATTTCCAGTCCAGAGAATGTTATTGTAAGATTCTAGTAGGAAGGACCATAACTGGCATTGAAGTTACTAAAACAATTTTAATATACGCATACGTCAATTCATATGATATATATTTGTCGCTTTTTATAGATAGCTTCATTACTTATAGAATGACATTAATAGTATATTAAAAGGTTGTCAATGTTGACCTCAAAAAGTCCCCCTCCCCCCTTTTGAAAAGGTACTTGTCAGAATCCTACTTAACTTACCGGAAGGCCAAATGTTACACACGTTTTACTTTTCTTTTGCTTAGATCTTTCATCGCATTATGTTAAAAATCAAGCTTGTGATTGTGAGTAAAGAGGTTTGTAGTCTTGAGCTGATTTCCAGTTTAAATTTTGTGTTTATATACATGTTAGTGTATCGTTATAACCAGGGCTGTGGAGTCGAATTTGGAGTTGGAGTCTAAAAATCTACCGACTCCGGCTTGAAAATAAAACTTATTATATGATAACATATATATTTATTATTATTATTATTTTTAAGACTAATTGGTAATTTGGACTGACAAATTTATTCAAATATAAATGACAAAGAAGCTTCCAATGAAGTCATCTGTATTGGAGCATTCTACTGCAGAAAATTGTTATTCTAATTAATGTACTTTATCCACTTGATTTATTAAGGGGTCGGAGTTGAAGGTTTTGCGTACCGACTTAGCCCAGGTTAAAGGAATAAATCTTTGAACAAACGTTCATCAGTTCTTTTGACCTTTCCTAGGAGATTTATCTGCATATTTGAATTGAAGTTTATTTTTTATCACCGTGTCTTATTACCTGTTCAGTTTATACACATACCTTACATGATAATTACTTAAATGGGGTAAGAACGAGGAAGGAAGCGTTTTAGAGGTAATCTACCCGCCTTTGCGTGCAAGGAGAGCGGGAAACCATTTAGGAAAACTACCTTCAGTAGACCCGACCGGGATTCGAACCTAAAGCTCGTTATCAGTAGGCTTATTCCAACACGAGAGTGTGATGCCTTAGCTTAGGCCTTAGGACTTAAAGATTATCCGGCCTATGAAACGTGTTGAATCGAAGTTGACGGGGATTAAAAATCTACTTCGTTCATTACGTAGTTTTGGGTGACACAATATATTGCCAATCAACCTAGTTTAAAAATACCACTCCCTCCCCCTCTTACCCCTACAGTCCGCAACCCCTTCTACTTTTTTTTACTACACCATTGGCCTATAATATTTTTCATTCTCGATAGTGCTGATGCTATTATCACAAAACCATTTGAGTGATGCACCAATTCTGGTTGCAGGTAGGCCTCATTGATTGGTCTCGTTATATTAACTACAATGGATAGCGATTGAGCCACACACTAAAGTGAAAATTATTCAATCGATATATTTTCCGGTCACGGCCATTTTAAAATCATTGGTGGGAACCAGAGAAGGTAGTTTACATTCTAAACGTTACATAATCCTCGTCTTGTTTTTATTCTCATGTTATTGAACGGTGTTAATAAATCATGGTTATGAAATGTAACGATATCTATAATTAAAGTTCTAGGATATTGAGCGAGAAATCAAATGAACTAGCCTAAGCACAGTAAAGTGGACTGCACACTTGTCTTGTCTATCATTTGCCAGATGATCGCTCCTGGAGCATTCTAAAAGGCAATTACGAGTTGGAGCGGTCACCGCACACTCACCTGTCATCACCTGTCACATGTCAAGTCGTAAACTGTCCTCGGGAGAAGCAAATGCTAGACGCAGAGTGGGACGGACTATCGTTTATGAATATAAACTAAAATGGGTTACCATTATTATTCACGGGCTGGTAATAATATATTCAGTACATTTCATAAATATCCCAATCAAAATTAAAATTTCGTTTAACTATTGGATATTGCTAGAACGTATAAGCCGCACGTTTAGTAAGACGTGGTGATATATTTATAGTTAGAATGTACTCTCTGTCTACCCCTAAAGGTAACAAACAGTCTCAACTTGTCGGACTACACTTTGGTGTAGCTTATTAACTTATAAGACAGGGCCATAGTGTAACCCACCAAGGCGAGATTGTTACCTTTCAGTGAAAGAAGCATACATACAACAGGGAGGACGATGAAGTGTCTCCAGGGATAGCGCCATATACAGGTGGGGGCCGAAACACTTAGACTATTAGTAACTTGAAAACTAACACTTTAATTGAAAGGTAAATCCTCACTAACTAAATAAAAGCAAATGTCATACTAGACTTTTTCACTTTTTAAAGATGTCACTCAGTTGAGCTCCACCGGACGTCAGCCAAACCTCAGAACGTTGCCCATCACGTTCCTCAGTATAGATCGTCTAATGGTTTCCGCCTCATTCTGTATAGAGAGAGGTACTCAACTAATAATAATAAGCACCGCGTCTTATTACCCGTTCGGGTCATACGCTTAAGTACTAATCACGCTAATGGGCTAGGAATTGGGAAGGTTGAATTTAGAGGAAGTGAGCCCCTATTCGCATGGAGGAAGAGTGGAAAACCATTTAGGGAAAAACCACACCCAGTTCACCCGAGTGAGATTCGAACCTCAATCTCCCCGTCCTCGGAAGTCTAGCTCAACACAAAACCAGCGCGTTAGCTAACTACGCCACCGAGGCGTGTATACTCAACTATAACGTCAGCAGTTCTGGCCCACCCAAAGTTCTCTTTGGTTTTTGATACACATCTTATTATCCATCCAGGATATTGGTATTTAATTACTCTAATGAGAATTAGGAAGGTAGAATTGAAAATATATCCTCATTTACGTCGAGAGAGAGTGGGAAACCATTTGAGGAAAAAATCCAGATACTCTCGGCCGGTATTCGAACCCTGGCCTTTTCGTCGCCGACAAACCAGATTAGGCGATTTTGACATTTAGTCAGCGTGCTCACTAATGTGTGTATAAATTATACAAAATATGTACAATATGTAATATGTATTTAATTTATACATATAAGAATATAAATAAAGGCACAAAATGTAACTTTTCATTAGACCTTTCACCACTGCCATGTATTATACCGTTATACATAGCTTAATAACGCGATCCACTTTATAAAATATTAAAATACCGGTACATAACTATCGATACGTAAAACAAACTTGGAATCCCAAGAATTATAATGTAGTTCACCTTCGACTGACTGTTCTCTTTTTGGGTTATGGTTATCGTCCATCTTAGTTCTTCTCACAAGTTTCTAAATCGGAGATAAAAAAAAAGGCTTCGTGTGAAAGAATAACACGTTTTTCACACAGGAGGTCGTTCACTTTCCAAGTCCCACGGAAATGGAGCTCTTCTATAGAATCCTTGAGATAGTCTGACTCGCAAACTGAGTCGATTTTTTTTCAAATTCAATTTAAAAAAAATATGAGATCTTAAAACTAACCTTGGGTCTTTTTTATTTTTATTATTAGACCTGTCTAGTCTTATCTTAAAATCCTTATATTATTAAGAGGAGGAAAATTGTATTCTGAAGCAACATTCTAGTATTTATAGAAAGAACCTTATCTGAAAGCTAGAAAAGTTAATAGATCCACTTCCACGTGTTCATACGCCAGGTCATATTAGCTGCAGCTGTCACTTTTGATACATATTATCAATACCTATAAAATAACGCAAAAAATCGAATGTGATAATTTTTTTTAGCACCGCGTCTAAATACCTGTTCAGGTTATATGCATAATATGTACTGATCAAATTAATGTATTAGGGATGTGGAGGGTATAAGTTAGATGAAATGTACTCGCATTTGCTTGGAGGTAGAGTGGAAAACCATTTCGGTAAAATCACTCTTAGTACACCTGACCGAGATTCAAACTCCGAGCTGTCGCCGCCAATAGGCTTATCTAGACTATTGTGAGACTATACGGCCACCGAAGTAGGTGTTATTAAGGTTGACTCTGAAAAAAAAAAATATTTTGTATTTCCTGAACCCTTTTCCCTACCAAAATCCTACTAGATTGGTATTTATGCTTTTTTTAATTTGTATTATTACTAGCGGTAATTTCTGAATCAACTGATTACCATCAGCACGTGACAACATCTAACTTAACTCTATCCCAGTATCCCGGCTGTTATTACATGTCAAAAATTGGAAACCCTAAGTTCACCTACTAAAAGTTTTTCGGTCATGCCGGAAATCAAACCGGGGACTCTAAGATCAGCAGGAAGATGCGCTACTGTTTAAGCTAAACTATCGGACTAGAATAGTTTAAATTAATTAATTTGACTGAACCTGGGTACACACGTCACACAGGTACCTAACAAACCTTCGTTATAAAATATTGCTGGGGATATTCCCTAAAATTATCATGGTTATATAAAACAACTTTGACATAGTTATTGATATATATTAAGTGTAAATAGCCGAAGCTATATTAATGGTAGTTGGTTCGATTCCCGTGTCCAGGTGTCATTTTTCAATTTTCAGAATAGTTATTGATGTTTTACTAATATATCTTTAAAAATAAAACACTTTTTTTTATAACTTAGACATGAAAATACTAGAGAAGGTACCCACCCACCAATTTGTACTTATTTTGAAACAAAAAGTTTTCGATCCATATAGTAAAAATGGTTTCCTACAACAACAAAATTAAAAAAAAAAAATGCTCAGCATTCATTCGCTTGTACGCATGTGTGAATACAGAATAAGAAACGAAATTAAAACAAACGCATGCGCACAGCATTGTAGTGTTACTATTTGGGAGATTTTGGTAGTTCATTAATTATATTGTGTCGTGTATCTGATAACACACTTCACATAATTGACGGAAATGCCGACGCGGTTGGTTCGTGTTAACATCGATATGTTTCCTTCAAGACTGGGGGTTAATTATATTAATTGAAATGTGATGCATGGGAGACGCGGGCTGCCCGTCTCAGCATTACGAGTTATCCTCAAGGACCGGCCAAAAGGGGGTGAGGTACCGTTGGTGAAGACGTACAGTTGGCCTACCTAGCAGAATATTCCTTTGTTCCAAATGTTCGAGAAGTTTCGGTACTGCACCCATCCCTCTTATTGGCCAGCTCCCCCCCCTCCCCCCTTGTTTACTACGAGGCTCCTGCATGTCTAGGGTAAGAGAAGGACAGAAGAGAGTTGCAATATCTTGACATCTCAAGGTGGGGATGCAGGGAAAGTGAAAAAAAAAGGTCAGTGTTTTTTTTGCAGTTTTTATAGTGAAACATTTGTTTGATCAAATAAAATCAAATATTGTTTCAATACAAACACAGAGTTTAATTTTCCTCACAGGGTGATATCATCAGTTGTTGAATATCTGTCAAGAGCATAGTGGCATCAAATGAAGAAAGCTTTCATGCAATTCCAGGATACCTTTGACCGATAGATATTCAACAACTTACTGTTGAGGTCATCATGTGAAGAAAATTAAACTCTGTGTTTGTATGGAAGCTATATTGGATTTATTTTAACCGAAAAAATGTTTTGCCATAAAACCTTCAAAAAACACAGACTTTTTTCTCTCTCGCGTTCCCTGCATTCCCAACCTACAGAGAAGAGTAAAATACTGTTTAAGTTTAAATATCATTAACTTATAATATTTATTGTATGGGCATTTTAATTAGGGGTGGATAAAAGGATATCGTTACGAGGCACATATCAATGTCAAACATATATTTAAATTTATTGGAAAGTGACGGACGTGGGAGTCTGAACTGGGCCCCCTGGCTTGGTGTGCCAATGTTCTACCACTGAGCTATCCAGGAATCGTCCCGTTCCCAGGATTATTATTCACTCGTAGCTTAAGCCAGAGTCTGTGATGGACGTGTGGAATGTCAGTGACGGCTGTATCCGCAACCTAAGGTCATTATAAGCACAACCTAAGCTAATTTGACCTAACCTTCACACCTACACGCTAACATTAAATAAAGGTTTAAGACACAAGTGATGTCATTTTAATCATTACAGATACTTGCTCGTCTGAATATTAACTAAGTTTAGTTATCACTTTGATACCTAGGTGCGCATGTGCATGGACCGGTTTTTTGACAGGACTTGCAGACGCTCGTGAAAAATTATTTACGGCCTGAATTCATTCGTATTTTGTTTTTTAATATATTTTATGTAGGCCCCATTTGACGTGATCTTTCTGAACCGACTGATTATATGAGTACAAGATAATATCTGAGCGAGAGCGAAAAGGCTTACCAATTTTCCCAGGAAAGGTATTTTTACATACCCTCCAGAGTTTTTACATGCCACAATCGACATGGGACCGACGACTTTTACCTCCCCTCCGAAAGAAGTTCTACGGATTTTTATCGCTCAAGAAAAATTCGTCGACACCGGTTGGGTTTGAACCCACGAACATTTGGTCCTGAGGTGAGCACTTTACCCCAAGACCACCGAGGTCGGCTGATCGGATTCGAACCCCTACTTCTCGCCCTAATTTGTTAATATTTAATATGCCGTGATGAGGTGTAGTAAAATATGAGGTAGACCTCTTATTAAAGATATTATTGTACCGGGGCGGATGGATAAATAGAAGATACAAATATATGTTTAGTAGCCAACACTGACAAAAGGGTAACTCACTATAATTCATCCCACAGCTGTCAAATTTGGCAGCACATGTCAAAGGTGACGTGCACTACACATGGGTTGGCTTGCGGGTGGGTACACGATGGAAGATTTAGTAGCATTTTAAAGATCTTGGATAGGTTTCTTCCTTTAACGACCTACTTAAGATTTAGAGCAGGCCGTAGTGGCGCATGAGTACGGAAAACCTTTCGGACGCCGTTTCTATTTTGATTCGCATTCATGACACCTTAAAAATGGTAAAAACACAGGTTGCCACCAATTCTTGTGGTCAGGCTTCCCTTGCGCCGCCATTAAAGATGACGGACGGGCCAGGTTTCATTGACGTCATTATTTCAGTAACAGCTCATTCAATTTCAATAATTCTTCTTTTACCAAGAAGATCATAAAATATTTTTTAGAATTTGTTATTTTACATTTTTGTATATCTCTTCTCGTTATCCTGTAAAAATGCAAAAATCGTCAATTTTAGGCAAAAAAATAAATGTATCATACTTCAAGCGGAATTACTCACTTTGCGCGAATATTTGTTTAAGTTGCGCTAGTAATCATGAATTAAGCTGAGCTAATTAAACTTAATTTTATGATTCCGAGATATTGCGACAGAAGTGAAACCCCACCTCCTTCCATGACTGAGTTCTGGGGCCTCTCCATGTGTGCACATCGGTCACCATTTAGCGTTCACGTCAAGTAGTGTTATGTCCATATGTGTAATTTAATATCTTGCCGTGTATGCATACAGTAGACCTACTATTAATATTTAATATGTCTATTCCAGTGGTGCCAGTGAAAAGGAAACATTCAGATAACTTTAACGTTTGTATTTTTTTTAATGAGGGGGAAACCACATACTTAAACTTAAAGCAGAAACATATTTAACCGCCCAGCATGCATCAGAACGGCGTTAAGATGTTTCGAAATGATTTTTTGAAATGTTTCACCCGAATCAGCAAAACCAATCATTATCGTGGCACAAATTGTGTCTCGCAAGTTACATGATAACGAAGAAAAAATTCTAGGAAGAAAAGTCACATCACAAAAACAGTTAGACTGTGCTGAACAATGTGAAGACGACGACCATTCCTAGTAAACTTCTACAATAATCAATAAATCAGTTAACACAAATAGGGACTGAATTCGAAAATAAGGCTTATGAACTAACTTATTTAACTAATAGATTGTTGACATTTCTGGAATAGAGGGCATTTGTATTGAAAACGGAACTACAATATATCTTCTAATTGATAATTTTGGTGAAAAGGTATTACTTTCGCATCCATCAGAGGGATCTAAATCCCCTGTTGTTTTGATGAGTAACATTCCTATGGGACAAATGGCTGAAAGAATTAAAGAAGTAAATAATTTCCATAGTAACTTGAAAGACACTGCAATTCAGATAAGAGAATAAATATCACAACACTAATTACGATCTGAAGGTTGTGTCAAAGACAAAATTGTGGTAGAAAATAAATTAAACAACTTTGAACTTACACCATTGTGGGCCTTATTCATGCACCATTTGTTTGCCAATGAGAAAACACTAAGTGATAACAAGCTACGTCGTGTTAAATACATTTATCGTGACTTTTATTTTTCTGTTAGAGGCATGAGTATTCCCAAGCATGTAGCCTTGGCATAGTCTGTTCATCATATTAATCGATCAAAGCATAATTACAATGTTGTTCAAATCAGGTCACTGCATTTCATATTATACCGCCTTACATGATATAGATGAAGAGCTTTGGCGTAATGTAATCTGGGAAAACCAATCTCAAAATGTTCCATTTCCAGTTAATGTTAAAAAGAATCCATCTCTCTTCTTACATGGAGTTATTGACAGCAAAGATTTTGTGGAAGAAACCATTGGCAATAATACAACACATGTAATGGCAATGGTCTTGTATCAAGAAAGCAATAACTCTAACCAGGTTGTAAATCTCCGAACAATAACAAGTGAGATGATTCGAAGTCCAGCTATTTAACATCCTACATCACTTTCCTGTCAAACTCTTAAGCGAGTTTCACCATCCGAAAACAGCACTCCTTTCTAATCCGTAAGTGGAGATGCCTACATCACGGATCTCTAGAGACAATAGCAACTCTGAGTGGTTCCGTATTGTAACTAAAACTGAAATTGTATTTAACACAAATAGATAAACCTGGACAAACTGCAGACGATGTCTGTTATATCTATATCTCATGTTCTCTGGCCATACGGGTAATATTAGAAAAAAATTCCATGCACATCAGATGCTTTAAATCAAGATGCATTACGAACATTTGCCTAATCATACATTAGGATTAATTCTGTCAGCCCTTTTTCTGAGCCATTAATCTTAAAGCGTTTTGGATACGAAGAACAGATTAATGAACTTACGCCGAGATTCACCAGAAAACCAGTGCCCGATGGCCTAATTCCACCATGTAATTGCAGGAAACATTGTCTGACATTTAGTTGCACTTGCACAAAAAAAAAAAACTGAATCCCACTATGTGCTTGTTTTGCCACGGACTGTAAAAATGTATCAGTTTATGTTTCACTTGATTGATGGATATCATAATAATCTTTTTTATTGAATAAAGTGTTTGGATATCATTCTCTTACATCTTTTCTGAACAATCCTTAGGTACTCATTCATTACTATACAGAGTTATTGTTTTCATTGTTTCAAATAATAAGCAAATGCTGCAGTGAGAAAGGCTTTGGCCCACAGTGACCGGTGGCAAGATTAAGATTAGCCTATATTAATATCCCCACCATATAACATTATTAAATGACTGAATAATGTTTGTTAGAAATGGTTTGGAACGGTTTCTTTAAGGGATAAAAGATTTAGTGAAGAAATGAGTAATTCCACTTGAAGTTTGACACATTAAGTTTTTTATTAAGCATAATGATTTTTGAATGTTTACAGGATAAGGAGAGGAGATGTCAAAAATTTATTATAACAAAATTTAAATAATATTTTATGATCTCTCTGGTAAAAAAAGAATTATTGAAATCGGCTGAGCGGTTACTGAAATAATGACGTCAATAGGACCTAGCCCGTCCGCCATCTTTAATGGCGGCCCAAGGGAAGCCCGATCACAAGAGATGGTGGCAACCTGTGTTTTTACATTGTTTAGGGTGCCATGAATACGAATCAAAAGAGAAACTGTGTCCGAAAGGTTTTGCATACTCATGCGCCTCTACTGCCTTGTCTAATTAAGTTTGAAGACATATTCGTACTGAAGGTAGGGGCTTAGGGGCTCATTATCCCCCCTTTCCTAGCCCACATACACACACTCACACCGTCGAAAGTATAACTAATAATATTTCTAATTGAAGTCTTATAGCCTACATCCATAATTATGTTTCAAAAATATCTTTTATTAATTTTAAGGAGTAAATGTAATGAAAAAATCCACACCTTTTGGAAGATATCACCACGAACAAGAGGGTAAAGATTTTGCCCTGCTCTCCACAAATAAAAAAATTATAAAATTGTTTATGGTCTTGTTTGTCAACACAATTCGTAAAACCTACCAGAGTCCATTAAGTAGGTACAGTCCGATTTCAATAGGATTTGTATAAAAGTTACTAAAACCATTTTTATGTATTTATAGTTATACGTAAAAGGCATGTAAAATGCAACGGTCACCATTGATTGATCCAGAGGGGAGGTGGAGAATGTAGGGTACGTGGCCCCCTAAAGATTCTTTTTAGTGAGGTCCCTCCCCTCTCAAGAAATGTTTTAGTTAATATTAACATTGATAGTTGAATTAAACCAATTAAATCACTACTACGTAATATTGTCAGTTTTTTTTTTGCGTGTCAATCACTGTCAATAATTATTTATTTAATTTTTAACACATAATTTAACCAACCAAAAACATTAAATTTATTTTTTTATTTGTTTATAGCTACACCTACATTTTACCTTCAAATCTTGAAGAATTTTTTCTCCAAAATTTTTCGATTGGAAACCTCCCCCGCCCGGTTCCGTGAGAGAGTCCCCCCTTATCCCTCCCCCATTAAAATCCTGGACCGCCCCTGCCATTTTTAAAACATACCACCACTACCTATGAAATGGGCCTAATATTAACAGTAAATTGAAATGTAATCAATGTTGACTGCAAGAGAAATAAATGGTATTTTCTAAATACCACTCCATACAGAATCCAGCTAGCTGTAAGCGGTAGTTAAATTGGGGTCACGCGATGTTCCTGGCCAGTAAGTAGTTGATGCTAAGTGCCGTCTCTCGAGTAGTTTGGTTGCAGTCACCTTGACTCACTAGTGACACATGGAATGTAACCATGGGGGCAATCACATTGTTGCCGGTTGTGGCGTCACACGTCTTGTACCGGGTACGTGCATGACCTCTCGACTGGAGGCTTACCTGTCGCAACACACTCGAGCATGTCGCGAGACTTCATGCAGAACGTTTTCTAGTTACCGTTTGAGTCATCGTTCATCAAATTGGGCAGAACCTTCACTTGTTACGATTTGAATCATACGTTTATCAAATTGGGCAGAACCATCACTTGTTACCATTTCGATCATACGCTCGGCAAATTATGCATTATTATTATTAGCACCGCGTCTTACTAACCGTTCGGGTTATACGCACTAACGCTAATGTTTATTAGTAGGGTGATTGTGAGATGAAATGGAGGACCTACAGTTTAACGTGGAATCCGAACCACGGTGGAGGCCTGGCATTCCACACATTCACAAGTTGTGATTAATACACGTCTTGTCAGAGGTGAAGGAAGGGTTTGGCAATCAGATAAATCTGTGCCGGGACCAAGGATTGAACCCCGGACCCTCAGCACAGAGGTCTGACAGCTTACCCCTAGACCACCAGGTCATCCATATTATGTAGAACCTTCACTTGTTACCATTTCGATCATACTCTTGTCAAATTATGCAGAACCTTCACTTGTTACCATTTCGATCATACACTCGTCAAATTATGCAGAACCTTCACTTGTTATAATTTCGGCTCGGCAAAACAGACTGCACCCAATATCATTGCTGATGGAACTGCAGGTCTGGAGAAAAGCTTTATCTTTGCTCACTCTCATTTAAATGTTGCCAAATCTCTTTGATCTCAGTTATGTCCATAGGTGGTGTGCTGGAGTAAGAAGGAGCCACTGGCAACCTCGATTAACCAGCGTTGCCAAACTTGTCTTATAAATTCGGGTAGATTGACCACACAAAAAAGAAAGAATGACAACGCTGTTTCCCAATAGTAACCAAACAATTACCTCAGCGATGATATCTAGTGTAGACGAGCTTAACGATTACTTCGCGTGCTAACCGATGAGGTTTAAATGGCTTTTAATATAAAATGTATTCCTAACAGCATTTGTTCCTTTATCTTAAATTGTAATGTTATTTAAGAAAGACAAGTTTGAAGACCCTATTTCCACAAACTTAAACTTTAGTCTGATCGCTGGGAATATAACTTATTATATATTTGAAATTGGTTTCTAAATGTATTTTTACGCATGCGTCAAACGTTTCAGTAAGTTACTTTATATGATGAATAATTTGTATCCGTTTTGATAGGTTTAAGATGAACATAATAGTTTAAAATATTATTTTTACAGCAATCATATCCTGTAGGCCTTACGTACTGTAACTTAATCGATGACGTATATATACACATATATATGTATATATATACATATATATATAGAGAGGAAAGTCGCCTAATTTGGGGAGCATTTTGTAAAAATATTTTTAGTTAAAAAGAAACATATGATACTACAATGAATATTTGAGACATAATTAGTTGTTTTATTGCCCTCACTTTAGTGCAAAAGAAAATATCACTTATGAGCAAATTTTAAGATTAAATAATTTTTTAAAAAAACATGCGCCTCCCCAAATTAGGAACCCTAGGGCTCCAAATTTGGGGATGTTCAATTATCCTTACACAAAAAATTATTTATTTAGAAGAAAGTGATATTTTGTTCTTTTTTGAAAGGCACAAACCACACACAAATTGTTTATTAAATGGATCAACACAATCTGTGTGTGCCCATTTGTTGCA
>CABFWB010000331.1:49824-61823 GCA_902151455.1 Timema bartmani | reverse complement strand
GTTTAAAGAAAAGTTTATTTTATTAAAAAGAGCACAAAACAATTTTTATTTGTGAGACATTTCTTAAAACGCATACTTTCATATTGACTGTAGATGTAAAGTGAAACATGAAAATAAGGGGGTGGAGGTCAGTGTCGAGTGCCTACTACAGGAAGAGATTATGGACTTGTTATTAGTATCGAATTCCATTGCAAGACTCCCGAGTAATGTTGTCCAACCAATTGCCACGGGACGATTCGAGTAGATGATTTGTTAAAAATTACTCGAGTAATTTTACTCGATTACTCGATTCTTTATAAAGAGAATCGAGTAATTACTCGATTCTTAGAATTACTCGATTGTGCCCATCACTACGTGGAGCTACTGCGCTGTTAACAGCCAAACAATGAGGAAGCGTCCTTTCCTTCAATTTCCAGTGTTTGTCGATAGGTAGCAGCACATCCTTACTCCAAATATTGTACCTCCCCAAATTAGGAACTCACCCCAAATTAGGCGACTTTCCTCTATATGTATATATACATACACACTGGCATTGCCTCGTGCCATCTATATTGGGGCAAGAAGAACATTTTACACTTAGTAACAAGTAGACGAAGCTTTCCTACGTTTTATTCTCTTCTTGACATAAAAATCATGTCTGTTTTTAATAAAATTTACGTGCCTTCTAAAAAGAGAAGTTACCTTCTTCTTTCATTACAGATGACAGGTAATAAAAAATGTTTTAGAAGCTTCTTTGTTTAAGATAGCATTGTTAACATAAGTCAGCGCCGTAATACGCATTTTATGATCATCCTTGAGGCGGAAGAGGTTCAATATTGACACAGCCGGCGGTTAGGCAAATTGTTAACGCGTCCGACCTGAGTAGCTGAGGTTCATTCACCGATGGTCTAATACTGTGTCTTATCAATCCTTCTTCACGCGAATGTCTGCACCGTCTCTTAAAATTCGTCCTTCTTATACCGTGAACCTACTTGACAGGCATTCACCTTTAGTACACCTAGTGGAAAATGTAACCAAACTTCCTACCTCGCGAATCAAAGCTGTTGCAATCGAATACGCAACCACTGAGCTATAGGCTACTCTTGATTATGGTTGGAAGAGCAATAAAGAAAATTAGAACGTATTTTTGTGCGACCAACATTGTTATTATTTTTAATTTATTATTTATGTTATTCTATATATATATATAATATCAAAATTGATAGTTTCAGATAACATGACTTCATGTATGAATATATTAAAATTGTTTTAGTACTTTAGTAACTAACTTCTATTGTTCTTCCTACCAAAATCATACTATAACGCCACCGCTATTTTATCCCTCTGTTATTTTTATACGCACATACTAAATTATATTAAATATTTCTGTATAGTAACTCTGCCTATACCTGCATCGGTGGGCATGCGGTCTAATAATCAAGCTCGTCTAGTTTGGTTTGCCGGTGACGAGGGGGTCGAACCTCAACTGGGTGTACTGAGGGTGCTTTCCCCTGAACGGTTTCCCCACTCTACCTCTATGCACATGCTGGTACATTTAATATAAATCTTTCCTCGTTCCTACCACATTAGAGTAATTAATATTGGATGGCTCGAATTAGTAGTGAGATACGGTGTATAAAAAACTTAAAAACTATGCTACTAGTGTACCGGAAGTTAAAAACTATGCTACTAGTGTACCGGAAGTTATTTCAACAAGGTCGTTCCGGCTAGTGTTTGACCATTAAATAGCACAACGACGGTATCTTGCACCACATCCTACTTGGATATTGTTTGTGGTTAGTGTGTAGTTGAACCACTGTAATTATGGCTTTTTCTGAAAGTTAAAAAGTTGAATAATATTAATGTATCCCACAAATATGTTATCAATCACTTTACAAGGAAGTATCTACATTATTTGTCAAAGTGACAAAACATATACGCTAAGTGGATGGGTATGGACTTTTTATTTTAATCTATTCATCTGTCAAAAAAAAAACACGTTAACGCGAATTCACAATAGTTTCAGTAGAACTATACATTTTCTTACATCTCGAAACCTATATTTTCTCCGCAGCACAAGGCTGTTAATTCACTCTAGAGGTAAGCTTCAATAGATTAGTTTCATTTCCACATCTAATTTTACTATAAATTAATTTTTTTTAAAATACCCACTTCGATGGCCGCGTGGTATAATCCTCTACTTTTACAGTAGGCTAAAGACTGCCGATGACGGGAAGATCAAGGTTCGAATCTCTGCTGGGTGTACTGAGGTTTAAAAAAATTGTTTTCCACTTTTCCTACACACAAATGCGGGTACACTTACTATTAGTATAACCTTCTTAATCCCTAAACGCTATAAGTGTAGCTAGTACTGTACATAAGCGTATAACCTGAACGAGCTGTAAGATGCGTTGCTAAAAAATATTTTAAAAACTGGCAACACGTAGATCTACTAATAAATAACTAAACTTTTGTCAAAATGACATTGAAATACATCATTAAAAAATAATAATTATATAGTCCACACGAAATATACTTCACCTCTCTTTAAATTAATAAGATACTAAAATTACATATTAAACCTTTCTTTAAAATAGTAAAATACTTACTACGGAATTAAAACGTTTTCTTACAGTACTCGAGTCACCATATTTTATTAAGAAATATTTAAAATGACCTGTTGATGCCGAAACTGCCTCAAGCCAAATAGCTTTATAAATTTATTGTTTCAAAATCTCTTGATTGAATTAGGAAATTGTTTTTAAATGTTGAATTTATGAAATGTTGTTCAGTAATAAAGTTAATACATTAATAGCGTTTGTTCCACACACTTTTCATCCCCATTTATAACAATTTAGACAGAACACAAATGGGATTGCGTGCATCGCGTGTTAAATGATTGTACTTTGTCGTTAGGAAATGGATTAAATGGGACACGACAGAAGGATATAGTCACTTAAGAGTCACTTTTTCACAAGTTTTTTTTTATCTAGCACCGCGTCTTAATACGCTTAAGTAGACCTATTAATAGTTAGTAATAATTATTACGCTAATGGCTTTAGGGATTGGGAAAGTTGAATTTATAGAAAGTGAACCCGCATTTGCTTGGAGGGAGGGTGGAAAACAATTTAGGAAAAACCTCCCCAGTTCACCTGACCGAGATTCGAACCTCTATCTCCCCGTCATTGGCAGTCTAACTCAACACGAAACTAGCGTGTTTGCCAACTACGCTACCGAGGTGGGTCACGACAGGTTAAACAAATTTATTTAAAAATCTTCGTTTTTTCACATTGATCCCTCTCTTTGAATTGCTCACTTGTTTATTAAAAAGGAGTATTTATTTGTTTTTGGAATGTGCACTCCAAAATTGGATTATATATATATATATATATATATATATCACTTTTATAATATATAGGTCCTACTAGATATTTTAAAAAGCGTCTGTATTAATTCCTATTTGGCTTTCAGCAAGAGAATCTTATATTTTTGTTCGGGTAAAAGTTTGTAAATTTATTTTCCTGGGGTTGTGTGACCTTGATTTTTGACTGGGTTAATTTGCCTTTACAAATATTCTGTACATTTTAATGAGCTGAACCATGTTTTGTACATCCTTTCCTGACCGCTTTTCAGTTGCAGAGTGAACACAGTGATAGCGTCATTCCAACTCTTCCTCTCTAAGCATGGTGATATCATCCAACACCTGCTTCTGTATGTTTTCAGATGAGGGTTTGCATTTGTCTTGTTTTAAAACGATATTATAAGGGCATTCTGTTTGACAACACTTCACGACCAGAACATGCTTGTATTGAGATGATGATTGTATTTATATATATTATACCCTACTCTTGAATTTACCTAGTTCATGAAGTGGAAAATTTCTGCCGATTCCGCGAACTGGCCTCTTCTCTCTTGACACTTTACAGACTGGGCAAAAAATAGTCCAGTTCATGAATTGTGCAGAGCTTGTGCTGCCCGGTTCATGGACTGGCTATTTCATGAACTGGGCAGCTCCATTCGTTAACCTAACTAATGAACTTGACATGGTCTTGCCTGGTCCGTGAAATGGACAGTTAAATAACAGGTTTGGTTCTTTAAGTTATGTTGGGTTAGTTTGATACAATGTCTTAAAACTAATTACAGCCAAGCTTGCATTGGATAGTACACTAAGTTACAGTTCATGAAATGGGCAAGGGTTAGTGCACTTTTTGCTCAGTTAGTGAAATAGTCAAGCGAAGAAGCCAGGTCACAGAATGAGCAGAAATTTGCTCAATTCATGAAATAGGCAATTTCATTATTGGGGTGTAACATACATATTTTTGGATCAGCTTAGGAAGATCCTTATAGAGTACATGCAAACATGCACCGGTCAATTTTTAATACTTTACTGGCCATTGAAATAATGATCATATCGGCTAAATATTGATTAATTATACTTTTATTGTGTTGATTTTTCATTTGATATTGTTAATATATTATAAAAGATTGTATTATAGATTTCACAAATTAAGAACCACACACACACACACACATTCTTAACAGATTATACATGATTAGATTATAATTTGAGCCCCCCTATTACACTTGAAAAAAAGATTGATGCTACATTTCGAAACAGAGTCATACCGCGATAATTGAAACACGAACGTCTACATTTTGAACATGGGTGATCCTCGACATTTAAAACCAGAGTGACTTTTTTAGTTTGCCTCGGCCCAACCCCATTTATTGCTCTTTACACATTACCGACAAAATGTACGGGTAGATTAAGATGGGAATTTTTTTAAATATTTTTAGTCATGAAAGTTACATTTTTCATTTAAATGTAAAATCATAATAATTATAATTTACAAACAATTATTTTACTTTCTTATAGTTCCTTCCTATTAGATTCTTATAGATTCATGAAAGTATATGGGTTGATACACATCTGGGAAACAGAAAAGTCAGGGAATTTGTTATGACGGTGAAAAGTCAGGAAAAAATATTTTAAGACATCACTGGAACCTTAATAAATGTTTGCAATAAGCTTATTGTTTTTATAATTTCTAAGTAGAATAGCATACATAAGTGTAAACTATTAGTTTTATCTCCAGTTCATGCAATTTAGCGAGAGCACTGACATAGCCTAATTTGTCTTTGGTGATACATATTTTGCCAGTAATTTAATAAAAGACCACAAAAATAATAAGATCTGTATTTGTAAGCTTAGCTTTGCTTATAAAACACTGGAAAAATGCATATTTTTTGTTTGGAATATCTGCAAAATTTGGTAAACTAAAAAATTTTGAAGTGTAATGTTATATTTGAGTTAATATCAAATTTAAAACTCGTCATATCACAACAAACCTCAACAATGGAGTAAAACACAAGTATTGAGTTGCATGAGAAAAAAAAAATGAATTAGATGTACTAATTTATCTTTAAGAATATATTTTTAACACTGCAGATTTATAAATTGCAAACATCAATTTGTATTATTTTTTAAATAATTAGTTTTTTCTTGGGTTTTTTCAGAGGCACAACATGTATGCCATTCGGTACTTCTTATGTGAAGCTTTGTGCCTTGTCAACATAATAAGCCAACTTTACTTCATGAATCACTTCTTTGATGGAGAATTCTTCAGTTATGGTCTACGAGTGATGGCCTTTTCAGAGCAAGCTCAAGAAGATCGTGTGGACCCCATGGTATACGTCTTCCCAAGAGTAACTAAATGTACATTCCACAAATATGGAGCCTCAGGTACAATACAAAAACACGATTCATTATGTATTCTTCCCCTGAATATTGTAAATGAGAAGACATATATTTTCATTTGGTTCTGGTACATTATCTTAGCAGTGATTTTGTCATTCTTGTTGATTTATCGGGCTGTCATTCTGTGCATTCCTTCTGTGCGACCTCGATTACTTCATGCTCGCAATAGAATGGTTCCCCGAGAAGTAGCAGAAGCTATTTCACGGAAAACGGATGTTGGTGACTGGTGGATTTTATATATGTTAGGACAAAACATGGATGCTCTTATTTACAAAGAAGT
This sequence comes from Timema bartmani, assembly GCA_902151455.1. NCBI lineage: Eukaryota > Metazoa > Arthropoda > Insecta > Phasmatodea > Timematidae > Timema > Timema bartmani. The sequence goes on along the minus strand of CABFWB010000331.1, from coordinate 55,806 downwards.
TGTAGCAGAGCTTGCTAAGAAAATAGAGACAGCAGCAAGTAATAACCCATAAACTTAGTGTTGTGTTTTAAAAATGACTGAATGGATACCAACTACCATTTGATAGGAAACAGTAATTTTTGTACCTACCAATCACTGTATTACATGTTGGAACGTATTGCTCACATGTTTTCTATTTTTATATACTTGTATTTCCTATCGATAATCGTGACATTTATTCATCAGAGATATGGGTAGGAGGCCTACAGTATATAAAGAAAACTAATGTTTTTGGATGAGGAGAACACCACATACAATTATTTGTGATATATTATTTAAAGACTTTGTTGAAAATTTTATATTAAATGTATACTTTTATTCTAGACTGAAGGCTTACTCCTCACATTGTCAATGCATCAAAGTATGAAAGGTGAAATGTAACCTTTGTTTATTTACAAACAAATACTCTCACATTCAAAATGTTCCATGCATTTACATTTTGTACTATATTTAGGCATACACAGCAAAATAATAAATGGGTACCATTTTCTCACTTAACCATATAATTTTTGTATTAAAGTTAACTTAAGATGGAAATTGATGTTTTTAATTGTGGCTGGAAACAGTTTTTTTTAGCTAAAGCTGCCAGAATCTAGCCAACCTCCAATATTTTACTTACATACTACTTTCTCCAAGCTATGGATAGAACTGGAGTAAAATGGGAATACTTGGAACCAGGGTTAAATTTCTTGGTGGGTTCAATAGCAACACTTTAAATTTTATTTTCAAAAGTTGCCGGCTAGTTACTTGACAAAAATTGAAATCTAAACCTAACTTGAGAAAACTACCACAGGTTAAAATGAGACCTTTGCTCCAGGTGGATTTTTGAGGTCGCTGGTGTAGTGGTAAAGTTAACATTGTCGTAGTATTTGATAAAGAACTAAAAAATAGTGTAATTACTTGTCCTAAAAGTTTTTTTTTTTGTAAAAAAGTAAATGGCATATCAATGGCTAGGTGTATAATCCATACCAAAATCATTAATTTGAAAACACTTATATATTACACAATATTTATGACTTGCCAATCAAGAATGTTTTATATTAAAATTGTTTATTGTGCTATATTTTAATATTAGTATTAAATGGAAACAATCTTGTCATATCAAACCATTGTGGCACTTCACTATTATTTCTTGAAATGATTAGGCCTATCTGGGTTGTTAATATATAGGTTGTTCCTTACAATATGCCATTATGATAAAATATGTGTAGGCTAATCTAAGAGTATCAAAAACTATATTTTATTGTTGAGTTTTAATCCAAACCAACAATTTTTTTAAGAGAGTATTATTTCTCTGTGTGTAAAGGAGCTTCCAAAGATGTGTTCATGGGCTTTTCTTCCAATTTTAGAAGTGTTGTTTAAAATCATAGTTATAAATTAAAAAAAAAAGTTTTGTAACTAAACTATCTTACAAATGGTGCTCATGTAAAATATTTCTCAGAAGACTGCTTTTATACTCGTGTGAACAACATTGAAAAACGGTAATTATACATTTTTCAATTTACTTATAAAATAATAATATATGTTTATTGTATTTATTTATATCGGAGTGTTTCGTGTGATTATATGTAAAGCACTATCCCATTAGAGCATGGGAATTCCAAGTTTACCACAATAGATATATATTGTTTAAAATACGTGAACCTTTTGATAGTTCTGTCAGAGGACAAATTTTGAAAAACATTTAAATGTCACTCTTTAAAACAAGGAACTTATATGATGATTAATTTATTGTGTTTAAGTTTATAAATATACATACTATTAATACATTCGCATTAGATATATATTTGCCAGGAGACATTTTTAAATCATATTACTATCTATTTCTTGGTATATTGATTGGGTTACACCAACTCTTCTTCATACTTTATCCATTATTTTGATAGAACTAGTAAAGAATAGGTTAAAAAACATATAGATACATAGGCATCTCATGAAAGTCAAGCAAATTATTTGTGACAAAACACTAAAGTAAGCAAGAATGAGATTCTCACCAAATTGTAAACCCATCATAAAATGTCACACAAACTTAAATTGGTCACAACATTGTGAACATGTGGAAAATTATCAGCATTTATTTACTTCTAATTTTTTTACATAGTTTTTAATTATATTTGTTTTTTTTATACATAGTCATGCAGCATTTTACTTTAACTTCATCAGTTACATTTTGATGAACTTATATCGAGCAGCCAGACAACTTAAAGGGTTTTTGTTGATGGGAAAATATAATTTTAATAGTAGTGATGACGAAGAGGAAATTGATATTGTAAACCTATACATGTCTACTGTCCATCATTGGTTGAAGTTTGTAAAGCTGTTAAAATATTCAGCTCAAGTTGGCTATTGAAGTGGAATCAAAGTAGGTTTTTAAAGCAACTTATTTGTTTTAATTTCTACAATGTGTGAGATAAAGCCAAACATTTCCGTGAAAAGATATGGATGTGTCAAAGATGTAATTCAATTAAAATTTTCTATAAACTTAAACACAAGTGTGTTTACCACATAGTGTCTGATAATTATGAAGTAACTAACACGTGAATACACATTCAAGTGAATAGCATGTAAAATTGCAATTTTCCAAATAAAAAATAACACATTCCGTTTTATAGAAGACTGAAAAATAAATGTTAACAGCATTATAGGATTCCTCTAGAAAGTATTGTCTGTGCTGAATAAATTAAAACCATTTATAATAAAATGTAATATTTTTGTATGTAAGAATTTTACAATAGTACATTTTATCTATGGATTATTAAAATTGCTATTACATTACAGTGTGTTTAAAATATATTGTGTAGTTGTTGTTTCATGATTTGTTAAAATAAAATGCATTCCCATAACATATTATTTCCATGGATGCTATTAATTTTAGTGATGAAAGTACGTTTATTTGATGAGTTTCTACATGATTCTAAAAAACAAAATTAAAGAAAATACTGTATATAACATTTTACTATAAATGGGTCGAATCAAATATTTCTCGAATCCGAATCTCGAATCCTAATCTTAAATTTTCTTTTTAATCTCAAATCCAGATTTTAATGTTTTAATCTTAAAAGTGTACAGTTTTTGTTAAAGTGAAAACATTCAAAATTTAATTTTAAAAATTTTCTTAAGGTTTGATAGCACTGAAAAATTATATTTTGTTTGTCGTGTCTATTATGCCATAAACAGCGAAGAAAACACTTTTCTTAGTAAATTATTAATATTAATACAATTTTGTCCTTTTTGTGATTTTGTTATCCTCCTACCCTTTTATCAATTGCTTAAAATTGTTGTTTGAAGTCAAAGTCTTCATAATTGTATCTGAGAGAGTTTTTTTTAATGTTTACAAATCTCAAATCTCTCAAATACCATGAGATTTAAGGAATATAGACCTCTACATTTTATAATAAAATCATTTTAAACTTAATATCATTAGAGACATATCTAAACTCTTTTTACAAATAAAAATAAAACTATCTTGATTTCAAAAAAAGATGATATGATTAATGTTTTTTTCAGTTTAAACATACACTTTTTATTACCACACTCCAAAAGTTACCCATTTATTTATATTCATTCAAAATCCACTATTGAAGACATTTTGTTTACTGTGACATAAAGATGTTGCCAATTTATATACCACTACTATTTAAAAGTAACGGTACATAAAATATACACTACTATTTATTCAATGGGTTTTAAATATATGCTACCAAGCTTTGAAAACACTATACTAAAATGTTATAGAAAATGATTAAATTATTCGTGGTTAAGTCATATTTACACTCATTTAGCATGTGAGAACTCATCTTTCTATCTTATTTATATTTGAAAACTTTTTAAGATTCCATCAGCAAATATGTTTTTCTGTAAAAACTAGGATTGTTTAGTCATGAGATTTTTGCCAAGCATTGCCTAGTCCTAAGTGGAGAAATTGAAATCTAAACTCATTTAGATGTATAATATATGTTAACAACTTTTTATTAAACATGAGTTGTGGTGAACCTATGATTTTCAAAACCTACTAATTATCTGTAACCATCCCTCTGCTACACAAATAAAACAGAATATTTCATTTCCTAATGCACAGTTTCAAATCATTGCAGTTTTACTTTCCCATGACACATTAATTAATTGATTTTAATATAGTTAACTATTTTTTTATATAGAATGGTACTTGAAGATAATTATTTTTGTGTGTAAAAGAATTTGTGTAAGCATTTATTCCAGGATGAAGGAACAATGATGATTGTTTTTTGTTGTTTTTTTGTTAGTGTTGATTGTACCTTTGATTTATGTTTGAATTAGAGATGTCATGATACCTGTTTTTCTCGATTCTGATTTTTAAGTTCAACCTCGATATTTCGATACTTGATCTCGATTCTCGAACATTTCCTTTTTCATTATTTTTCCAAGCATCCAACCCCATGTAAAACATATTTGTTCAACTTCGTAGCACAACAAAAACAATTAATTTTACCAAGTATTAAAGCATATCGCAAATAATTAATAACATAATTAGGAATTACAATATTAAGTCTCGAAAACACAAGTTTTTTAAAATTTCCAAATAGGGTTGTTAATTGGACCAAAATACATATCAAATAACGGCAACTAAACAAATATGAGAGATAATTTATTACAATACATTCTGAATTTTGTCGTTTTGCTAAGTTGCCTGTACTTTCATTGAAACCTAAGAATCAAAGTATTGAGAATTGTCATATTAATATAGATTCTCGATTTTTTCAATACCAGTAGGAATCAAGGTATCGAGTTTGACATCCCTAGTTTGAATGCTACAATCCAGATCTAATAGGTACTAATGCTCATGTCTAGGGAGACTAAAGTAATCTGCCTGCTGTTTTATTCAAAATTGAATTAGTAGTAGGGCCTACATTAGTTTCAGATAACTTTATGCCCAGTATTGCATATGTTCACAAAGTAAGTTGAACATTAGTATATATAGTCTAGAGAGGGCTGTAAAATACCATGCATTTTGATACCTTTACCATTTTTACTTTGATAGGCCTATTTGGTTTTGAAAAATATTAGGCCGTAAATTTTTCATGTATTTTTAAATGTTTACATTTACCCATTTTGTAATAATTATCTAGCAATAAATGATTACTCAATGTGTGTATATTATTTAATTTGTTCCTCTCCAACACTTGTGCTTAGAACAACTGACCATATCTTTGTTATTTATTTTGAGTTCGTTTGATGAATAAATGATATAATTGGCCAGATAGCAGGCATCTGCAAATTTTAATAATAGAGAAATCCAAAATATTTAAACTTTCAATCTATTGGAAGTATAAAACTTGGCTCACTTAGGTGGCTGCATGATCTAAAGTGTCACACTCTCAGTGGATTAGATTGCCGATGCTGGGGAGATCGAGGTTCGAATCTAGCTTGGGTGTACTGAGGGTGGTTTTTCAAATTGGTTTTCCACTCTACCTCTATACAAATGTGGGTAAACTTCCTCTAAATGTCCTCCTCCTTAAAACCAATAGGTAGTTAGTATATGTGTATAGCCTTAATGGATAGCATGATGCCATGCTAAGAAAAAGAAAATGGGGATATAGGTTCAAAATGGGTGACTAGCAGATAAGCACTTGTCAAAGGTAGATTCCCATGTAAATAAAATTTATGGAATTTAGTGAAGGTTATAAATTAAAATATACCTAGTATTAGTTCATCAAGGCCATATAAATAAACCTTATATTTGAATCATCCTGCCCAAATTACACATTAGGTAGCCGGTATTCAATAAACAACTCGCTCATGGAAACTTTTCTGATCTTTTGGAACAGTATATTTAAGTGATGTTGCATTACAATTTGCAGATTGGATGGATAGAATGGTTGCATTAAAGATTAATAGTAGGTGGGAAATGTTCTTTTTTAAAGAGTATATATATATATATATATATATATATATATATATATATAT
>CABFWB010000331.1:8145-39971 GCA_902151455.1 Timema bartmani | reverse complement strand
CACATATAGACATGTATAAGAGAGAGCTCTCACACCCACACACACACACACACACACACACACACACACACACACACACACACACACACACACACACTCACACTCACACTTTTAGTAGGCCCACCTTACAATAAAACAAGGTAAAAAAACCTCTTATCGACAGCAGGTCAAACTAAAAAGTTGAAAATAAAATTTCCTTCAGTTATAACAGCGGCAATTTCAGTTTGAACGTAAGGGTTTATGGTATTTTCCCACTCATTAGGTCACACTTTTCGCACATGTTTTATCTATTCCCAAAAAAGGATTGACGCATGATGGAGGACAACGGTCACGAATATATATTTATCACATGTACGATCCATGGATTTATTAATGAGAAAACGTCAAATGATCCCCCTGTTCAAACGAAATTTGCTGAGATTATTATTTTATTATTATTAGGTGTTGTGTCTAAATACAGGTATATTATTTTTAGCAGTGAACCTAGACCCCCTTTCTGAGATCATAATTGAAGATAATTTATTTTCAAGTTTTTAGCTCAGCTTATTGTTTAGGTTGAGATGTAGGTAACGCGAGAAAAGGTCAGTATTTTTTTTTTCACAGTTTTAATAGCAAAACATTTTTTCGCCTTAAATACATAAAATATTGCTTCAATAAAAACATAGGGTTTAATTCTCTTCACATAGGTATATAGACAGTAATTGTTGAATATCTGTTATGAGTATAGCGGTATAAGATGACAAACTTTTTAAATTAAGAGAAAAAGTTTTCATCAAATTCTAGGACACCCTTGACATATATACTCAAGAAATGTTGATACACAAACTGCAAAAACACCTATGTTCGTGTTCCCTACATCCCCACCTTATTAGAAAGGTTTTATTTGTTTTTTACATTGTTTTTATTTTCAAGAATAATTTTTAGTTGTGGATAAATTCATACAAAGAATTTAATAACAAAGTTACAAGCCTCAAATTTGAATGGATCGTATTGTCACTAGATTTGAGTCAGAGTGCCAAGTTTCAACTCCTTAGGCGCAGCAGAAGGGTTTGATAAAGCTGGTTACAGAGTTGAGGAAAGATAAATAAATACCAGGTGGCCTAGCGCATCACTCTCGTGTTAGACTGGACTTACACAGTGATTGGGAGATCGGGGTTGCAATCCCGGTCGGGAGTATAGGGGGTTGTTTTACCTAAATGGTTTTCCACTCTCCTTCCACGCAAATATGGGTATGTTCTTTAGTACAGCATTTTAACGTACTATAGGTTATAGGTATACGTAAAAATTACACTACTGTGCTAGGGATGGTTAAGGTTAAATTTAAAGGAAATATACCCGAATTTTTGTAGAGAGAGAGAGTGGAAAACTATTTAGAAAAAAACTACCCTCAGTATACTCAACTAGTCGAACCGCGATCTTCAGTTCATTGGCAGTGCAACATATTTCGAGAGTGACGCCCTGGACCACATGGTCACTGAAGTTGGTAGTAGTATTGTGTGTCTGGACTACATCATTCATAGCCCAGTAGTGGAAAGATTAGCTAGTACTAATGTATCGTTGCCCAGGGGACGCCCGAATGTACTAATCGTACATCCTTTCCGTGGAGGCTCTTTCCATGTCCCGATGAGATGAAATGATGGTGAAAGTGAGTATGAGAGTGTAGAATCAGTGTTAACATTTAAACCTAATTTAAGTCCAGTTAACCAAATTATGGTGATCGTTAAGGTAATTCCCCTTAAGAGTAAAAATATCTAAGAAATCAGATGGGAATCAAACACGGGATCCCTAGCTTCGTAGCCAGGTGCACTGATCACTACACCAAAGGAGCGGTTACTGAAATTGGTAAGATGTGGTTAAATTTCTTTTAAATTACACCACACTATGTTAAAAAAAAATTTACAGTTTAAGAGTTTTATATAAGTCTTTTGGATTAGGGTTGGGTTTTCCAGAGGAGATTGTACCTCCTACTTTCCTTCTGTAAAGTACATCCTGCTTGGGCTATGTACAAAATACTTTTCCCAAGAAAAACTATTAATCTTAGATAAGTGAAAATGTGTATGTATACTCTCCATTCACGGTAGGAATTACTCTCTGAAAGGTCTTTTTTCCTACCAATATTAAACTATATAATAAATTTCTGGTAGGGAAAAAGGCCTTTCAGAAAAAAATTCCTACGCTGAACAGACTTTAGGTATTTATTTTTAGTTGGAAATATGGGGAAAATACATGAAGTAACAGTTGCAGTAATCTCCCAAACCCATTTTTTTTTATTAGTAATTTGAAAATTTCTTAGAATATCGTTTACGTAATAGCGGGACTTCTAAAACTAAAAAAAATCTGAGAATTAAAATAAAACCAAGAAAATTGATTACAAATAATTATTGTTTGGAACAGTGACAGATCCAGGGGGGAGGGGCGATGGAAAAAAATATCAAAACTATTGAAACCAATACCTTGATGTTGTAAAGAATGAAGGACTCTCATCTCCCTCCGTTTATCTGCTACATGATCTAAGTTTAGTATGATAACCAATAATATATATTAAAATACATATTTTTCTATAAATGCTCAATTATTTTAGGACCACGTGTATGTATTTATTACTTTTATTGTGGGAGTGACTTTTTTGTGGTAAATTACAAATTTGTTAATAAAAGGTGTATTTTTTCATACAAGCTCTTTTTTATTATTATATTTATTCATTTAAAATTATTTTTAGGAGCTAGCAATATTGTTATGGTTAAATTATTATAGATTGAGGTCTTGATTAATTAAAATTATTGGATTTATACTTGAAGGAGACTTTTTAAAACTGTTCCTCCCGCCCGCGCCCCCTTGACAACATGCCCTGGATTCGCCCTTGGTTTGGAATAGTGTTAACTATGCATCTAAAACCAATCAAATTTAATAAAACTATTAAATCAATTAAATAATGATAATTTTTTTTTCTAATATTCTTTTTTATCACCGCGTCTCACCATATGGTTCAGACTATGGCCTGGCATATTATGTACTATGTAATTAAGCTATTGTTTAAGGGTGGAGGAAGGTTGAATTTGAGGAAATTTACCTGCCTTTGAGTTGAAGAAGAGTGGAAAAACCATTTGGAAAAAACTGACATCAATACTTTGTAAAATAATAAGATTGGTTCCTTGAGGTGTCGCAACAATTCTAACCACTCTCTCTCTACCCCTGGTGATTATATTACACGTATAGCAACGCCGGATTATCACGCATCGCTTCCCTCGGTATGCAAGGTTTAGCCGAGAACACCTTGGTTTGGCCTATTGGTTGACAGGTATGGTAATTAATAGCAACGATTTGAAACCATGGAATGTGGTTTGTGGTGTACACTAAAGTGGTCTTGTTTTTTCTATGCATTTCTTGGGCGTCACTCCAAAATCACTGATGGGAGCCCAAGAGGTTAGTTACTAGTAATTAAATTATACATGCATATAACCCAGATGGGTATGAAGACGCGTTGCTTAAATATATATATATATAAAACATCTTATAGCTATAATTTCTATATTCGTGTCATTATACAGTGTCAATAAATTAGGTGTATGAAATGTAACGCTATAAATATTTATAAGAACATATAAATATATATTTACAAATATATTTATATATTATTTAGTATTTTAAGTGTTCTCTCTTACGACCGGTTCATTCCTCTGTCAGTGAACTTAGATAACCAATTTATAAATATATGTATTTATATTTAAATGTATATATATTATATACTATTGTTAGGTGTTCTGTCTTACGACTGGTCCATTCCTTTGTCAGTGAACCTTGACCGCCAATTTATAAATAAATATATAGGCCTATTTATGTATGTGTGTGTTTATGGGTGGAAGGAACGGCTGGAAGATATTTTTTCCCGCCAAAATCATACCATATAATATAATTATGATAGGGAAAATTGCCTTTCAGACCACCCTTCCTACCATGAACAGGGTTATAGTTTAGAGTTGGTAAGTGAAGGGGAAAAAAAAAAGATCAGAATGATGGAGAAATACTCACAACTTGCTACGAGGACGTGCAGTGTTGCCAAATTCTACATTTAAACTTTTTAGCAATTTACTTTATTATAAAATGTTTATTTAATTCATATAAGTCTGGATGGTACAGATGGGTAGTAAGACTTGAAACCCTGTGGGCGCTGTTGAAGAAAAGAAGGGAGAGAAAAGCTCGATTGGCGTGCTAAGATCTGGTTAGAGTTAACAGGACTAGGTTCGAATCCCAACCGGTTGTACTGGAAGTGGCTCTCCCATCTTTTTCCTATCTAAAGGAACTGGTACACTTTCTTAATTTTCTCTTTCAACGCTTCTTACTACAGTGGAATTAGCACTTCTTTGGTTCTACACGACAGCTAGCAGATGCTATCAGTAATGCCAATATTGTCTGAAAGTAACTTTTGTCAACATATTTGGAAATAATTATTATTTACTAAGTATTACTATTATTATCACTAAAAAATATTATCAATCACTTTTAACAATATTTCCCTGAGGATTACAGTAGAATTGTATTTTCCATAATCAAATTTTATATATACCGTATAACGTATATGATGGGCGAGTGTAAATCGTCTGATAGATATGAGCGATCAAATTGATATCGCAAGCTATCAATGGTAGAACATTGGGGCACTAAGCCAAAGGTTCCGGGTTCGATGGTGGTTTCGCATCGCATGTACTCCCATCTCTTGCACTCGGGAATTTTTACCTGAATCTGTCCCATCTTGTGCACTCAAATATTCAGGCATTATTATTAAGTAAATATATTTTTTTGGTCCTATCTCGTGTACTGAACAGAAAAAAAACCTATTACGATTTTGAATCGCTAGTGGCTTCTTTACTGGCGACTTTTCCACCCTTTTTGATGTGGGAACAACTTTCATAACTCATACTTTCAAATTAACTAACTAATTAACTAGGCTAGGTTAGGTTAGGTTAGGTTAGACGTGGACTTGATTAAAGGAGGGGAAGAAGTGTTGAAGATGACACGGTGACGTGGCTATTCTTTCTTTCTTGTTCAGTACACGAGATGAGACAAATAATAAGAATTTCTATAATAATACCTAATAATAATAATAATAATAATAATAATAATAATAATAATAATAATAATAATAATAATAATAATGATGATGATAATTATGATGGTGATAGTAATTATAATAATAATAATAATAATAATACCTTACAAATATTTGCGTGCACGAGATGGGATAAATACAGGTAGAAGTTTCTTAGTACACGATATGAGAGTACACGAGATGGACATGAACCGGTTCGATTCCCACGACAAAGTGTCATTTTTCACCTAATTTAAATTAATTGGAATATGGTCCGTCCAATACGGACATACCTGTAGTTACAATTATTTCCAACCTATGTGATGATATTCACTAATAATATAGTAAATATAGTTTGTATTTTCCAAATATTTATTCGTACCAAATCTTACAAAATTATACTCGTAGATTGATTTAGTATCAAGAAAAGATTGCTACACTTCTATTATATTTAACTATACGCGTTTTACAGGCCGTTTTAGCTATCCGCAAATTAGTAGTAGTTTAAGGACACTGAGGATTAAATGAATCATTCGCGGGGAGAGAAGTTTATAAATTCACAATGTGACAAACCATACTTAGAGAACTAGGCCGAGATTAGAGCAGAAAATTGACCTCCCGGGTCAAAGCTGACCACACCAGTCGAAATAATTGAATACGAGTCAAACCTACTGGTTCCATCTTTATATTTATAAACAAAAAGTTGTTTATATTGAGTCCTTAACTTCTTAGTGTTGAAGGGGAAGGAGCGGGGTAGTGTCAGATTTTTTTACAAAGAAACTTTTTCTGAGAAAAACAACGATTTATTAAATATTTTTTCATATGTAAATACGTCAGGTCATATGATCGATCTTCAGCTGTCACTTTTGATATAATATATCAATGGTTGTAAAATAATATCAATACTGACTGCAAAAAAAAGTGTATTCCTATCAAAATTGGAGAATATTTATGAAACTAATTTGTCACACGCATTCCAATACTATTGCGTAAACATTTACTCCCTGAATTATTTTGCGTGATGCGTGATATGGCTCGTATTCAAAAGAACAGCTGCACTTATTTTTATTGCGTCATGTACCAAAGCGGTTGAAAAAACAAGAGTGTCACAATACTTGCGTGTTAATGGTGGAACTTTTTACGGTCAGCCAACAAAACACATGCTTCTTTATTTCCATGTTGAGAGTTTATGCTTGATCTCACGGTACTCAAATCCCTCCCCATTTTACGATCCAATTAATTTTTGTTTTTTGTTTTGTTTATGTATCATCCGACACTATCGACAAGCGCACAAATACTTCAAGGAGCCGTCTTGGCGAGTGAGAAATTACCGCGCAGACGTTCACCTCGAACGTAATATTTAATTCTACGTTGCGTTATCTCAAAATATGGTTCACGCATAAATAAAGTCGAAAGATTCCAAAAGGGCTCTTTTTCCTCAACAACTCTATATTTTGAGTTTTATTAGTAGGAAAAACATGTTCAAATGTGACATTAGCTCATTTTAAACGAATTTTTAAGCATATTTGTGGAGTTATAAGACTAGGCTCGATGAAAAACTGATCTAGATTTAACCTTCTTCTAAAAAATATACTAATTTTTTTGATAGGTTCTCAACAGAAAATTTTAATATATTTGAGAACTAACAGGGAGATTTTCTCTTTACCTTGAAATAATAAGTTTCGTAGTTTTATTATTTACATGAATAAGAATGGTTGTAGGTTGAGGGCGAAAGGGAGTATGAGCTTAGACAGGATAGACAAGTAGTTCTAGAAAAGACACTGACCTTAACCGTAACAGATTTTATCTTACGATAAATATAATAAAAAAATCTTACGTAAAATTGATTCTGACACCCACACACTTGTAAAAAATCGTAAGAAAATAATAAGCCCCCTCCCAAAAAAAATCCCTTTGTGTAAATTTTAAGATGACCCCCAGCTCTTATGTCAGTGATGCCCATTTTCGACATAAGCTATCTAATCTACGGACAAAAGATTAAAAAGATGAATTTCATAAAACTACACTATAATCTACGGACAAAAGATTAAAAAGATGAATTTCATAAAACTACACTATAATCTACTGGTAGAAAGAATTTTAAATCACATCGTGGAAACCCTGATTTTTTTTCCTGCCTCATTATTTGGGGTCAGACGTGATAACAGCTCATCTAACGTTACATTTACTAGAGTATTGCTTATTAATTTATTTGAAGTCAGTAAGTCTACGTTGTGACGACAGGAAGTGGAGTGAAGTTTGAGCTACGAAATCTTAAAATGTAGCTGACGTGAGTGTAAATGTAGTTTCTGTGCAAATATTGAATCTATCTTGTGCAAATCGAGCTCACGTGACACGTTGACAAAATGGTAGATATGTTGATCATTGAGGGAGAGAGATGGAATTCTAACTGCACGCGTAGACCTTTAGTTGCAATAAATATTTCGATCAAGACCTTGAACTTTGCACTTAAACTATAAAGTGAAACGTTAAAAATGTAGAAAATAAACTAACAAGACTCTAATAAAATCAAGAAAAGCTTGAAAAATCTACTTTAGAGTTTAATAAATGTTTAGAATTATTAGAAAAAACTTAATGTTTAGCAAATAATAAAATTATAATTTATTTATTTATTTAATTCAATTATTTGAGGTATAGTACCTTATGATCCGACTGTTTATATCAGAACACGAGAGTTTCTATGAGCGAGAGTGAAAGAGCCTACCCATTTTATCGGGAAAGGTATTTTCACATATCTTCCAGGGTTCTTTTACATGTCACAATCGATATGGAACCGACTGCTTTACATCTCCTCCGAAGGAAGTTGCCCTACAGATTTTTATCGTTCAGAAAAATCCATTGACCCCGGTTGGTGCTAAACTCATGAACATCGGGTTCTGATGCAACCACTCAACCCCAAGACCACCAAGGTCGAATTTAATTTATTGGTATAAATTGTGTTCATTTGCATAATTTAGTAAATTAATATTTTATCTAAGATAAATTACTAATATATTGAGCAAAAAACTAAAATTAAAATTATAATATATTCTTTCAGCACACTGAGACATTCAGTAGCCCAGTTATCAAAAAAAAAAAATTCCTAGCACCACATCTTACTACCGGTTCGGATTATACGCTTAAGTAATAATCACGCCAACGACATTCCATTTGTCGATAGAAAGTTACTGCAAAATAATTAGGTTTTATTTTAATTCTTATTTATTTATTTAATTCAATTATTTGAGGTATAGTACCTTATGATCCGACTGTTTATATCAGAACACGAGAGTTTCTATGAGCGAGAGTGAAAGAGCCTACCCATTTTATCGGGAAAGGTATTTTCACATATCTTCCAGGGTTCTTTTACATGTCACAATCGATATGGAACCGACTGCTTTACATCTCCTCCGAAGGAAGTTGCCCTACAGATTTTTATCGTTCAGAAAAATCCATTGACCCCGGTTGGTGCTAAACTCATGAACATCGGGTTCTGATGCAACCACTCAACCCCAAGACCACCAAGGTCGAATTTAATTTATTGGTATAAATTGTGTTCATTTGCATAATTTAGTAAATTAATATTTTATCTAAGATAAATTACTAATATATTGAGCAAAAAACTAAAATTAAAATTATAATATATTCTTTCAGCACACTGAGACATTCAGTAGCCCAGTTATCAAAAAAAAAAAATTCCTAGCACCACATCTTACTACCGGTTCGGATTATACGCTTAAGTAATAATCACGCCAACGACATTCCATTTGTCGATAGAAAGTTACTGCAAAATAATTAGGTTTTATTTTAATTCTTGGACTATTTGAATTAAAATAAAACCTAATTATTTTGCAGTAACTTTCTATCGACAAATGTTTACTAAAATGGAAGCAGATGAAACTTTTATTGAGAGTCTTTGGATGTCCGAAGAAGTGTATTTTCACCTAAATTGTTTTGTAAACAAGCAAAATGTTCGTTACTGGGCTGAAGAAAGCCCTCGTCAACTTCACAATATACCTTTACACTGATAAAGTATAAAGTGTTGTGCGCCATATCATCAAGGGGGATAATTGGACCGTATATTTTTTAAGGACACCAATGTCCGTGCATTTACTGTAACTTCCGAACGGTATGTAAACGTGAATGAGATATTTTTGACCTAATAACTGGAAAGGTTTCCTGTATACGAGTCCTCTTATTTTCAACAAGACGGCGCTACAACTCATACCGCGAGCAAATCGATGGCCACTGTAAGAAGGGTGTTTGGGAACCGCGTCATCTCCAGGACTGGCGATACTTCTTGGTCTGCGAGGTCTCCTAATTTGCCGTTCGCGATTATTTTGTGGGGACACGTAAAACGCAAAGTTTTTCCTCCTCTTCCTCAGAATTTTGAGGAAATTAAGGATTCGTGAGTAAATTGACGCCATCTCTGTTGAAATGCTGAAAGTTGCTATAAGAAACTTGCATACGAGAATGTAGGAATGCCTGCGCAGAAGAGGCAGCCATCTGCATTATGTCTTCTTCAAGAAGTGACTTTATTTCATTTAATCCATAAATGGAATGATTTTTGCATTAATAAAAACACATTTTCTTTGTAATTTTTTTTATTGCTTTATTTTATTGATATTTTAAAATCCCCCGTACCAGGGGGCCATGGTGCACCATCCTGTATATATTCACAAATGATGTATTCAGAACAACCTAAGACTTACTCACAGGAAATACTGACTGAAATTTATTAAGAAATAGTTTTAGTAGTTTAATATAAATATTTTAGTTTAAAGTGATCACGGCACGCCAAACCAAACCGGCATACCGAGATATTATGTCCCGGTGTCTCGGCGGTCTAGTCCACCCCTGGACATGAGTAAATGTATTCTGCGAACATACTCATGGCTGATCACAAGACGAGTAAACCAAACCATAAAACAAAACATAAACAGTGTTCTTGTCTGTTGCAAAAAATATGAGTGTTGAGAACGAGTTTTTAGGCTTGCCGGTGTTCTATTAAAGAATTCCCATCTAACAAGGCAGATGTTGTGCGAGAGATTCAAAATATGTTTTTTCTATCTTTTTCTTAGTATCGCGCCTTATTACCCGTTAACGCTTATGTACTAATTAGGCTAGTGGTTTTAAGGATTAGAAGTGCTATATCTAGAGGGAATGGACACGCATTTGCGTGAAGGGAGCGTAGAAAACCATTGAGTAAAAAACCACCCTCAGTACACCCAATCGAGATTCGAACTTGGATCTCCCAGTCATCGGCAGTCTAGTCTACTGCGAGAGTAGCGCGTTAGGTCACGAGAGCCCACTTTGATATTTCTGAAGATAAATTACTTAGAAGATTCTAAAAGGGTGACATTTTTCCAAGTTCTTTGAAATCTTGATGATATATCACTATGTTTTTGAAATTTGAGATTATACGCTAGTTTTTAAACAAATTAGAATTATACTTAAACTGCTGATAGGAGTTCAAAGTAATACGATGCGTAGACCTACTTGTTTACTAATTTAAAATATTTATTCTAAGAAAGCTTCAGACTAGGGCAGTGTAGAATCCCCTCCCCCCACTACCACCTCCCCTTTCCTAAAATACTTGACAATAATAAAGGCTGATGAGAACCAACTGGAAGAAATAGCAATAAACAGAATAAATTATGTTATTTCGGTGGTGGGCGGGTAGTAGACATGGAAGGCCATAATAAATAAGTAAAATAATTAAAAGGAAAAGAAAATCACGTTTTTGAATTAATATAGTGCTATAGGGAGGGCTTGAAATTGAGTCACGGTTAAAGTTTTGCCGGACCGCGGAAGCATGTCGAGTATTCCCCTTTAAAAATAAGTATAACCTCATAAGGATTCCTAAGAAAAGGAAAATTAATGATTATAAAAAGTAATAACCTTTATTAAGGCTGTTGCCTACCTGTGACGTCACGGCAAACCAAGATAGGATTTCCCATGTTAATTAATTTACATTTTACTCAGCGAATTTTAAAGATATAACGTTGAAACAAAAAACATAATTTCTTAAATAATTCTAAAATTAGTCCAAAAGTGTCATAAAATTATTATTTTTATATTTAGTTTTTGTAAAAGTATTTTTTATAAATCCTCTACAACTCAGGCTATTTGGTTTGGTCACGAAAATGGCCTGTAGGAGTCTTCCTGCCAGGATGTCAAATAAAATAAAAATCCGTGCAAGCATATGTATATCTAGAATAGGAAACAAGGAAAGGGTAAAATTAAAAAGTAGGTCAATGTTTTTAAGGCGCAAATATTAAAGTGATCCGTGTAAACTCGTCAGAGGAAGAGGGAAAGGGTTGTCAGCACATAGACAAGAGCATTCTAAGAGCGAACTTCTCTTTTTCTTCCCTCTCTTTCTATTTTGTACATTGGCGTCTAAGTGTGATGGTGCTTAGAGTGTTTAGGTGCGTCAAGTTAAGATGCGACCCTCTTCGAAATCTCCAAGAAGGCAACGTCGTTAACCTAAAAATATACGTATATAGATTCCAGTTCCGATTCTGGTTCCTAAGTAATTTAATTTTTAGCTTCCTGTTCCTTAAAAATAGCCGTTAATTTCTGTTATTGATTCTGGTTCCGGTTCGACTACCTGTCCCCATGGTACTCACTACTTGGCCTTTACTCAAATTTAATGTGGCCGTCATATATTTAAAGAGATACGCATACGTTTTGGTAATTATTTGCGATAAATATAAACCAACCCATATTTATAAAATTAACATAAAGTTCTTAAGAAAACAAGGTGGCCGTCAGTTTTATTAGAAAGCTGATACCTAATAAGTAAACCGCTTCGGTGGCCGCGTGGTATAACGCGCTAATCTCGTGTTGAATCAACTGCCGATGACGGGGAGATCAAGGTTCAAATCTCGGTCAAGTGTACTGAGGTTTTTAAAAAAAATCTGTTTTCCACTCTCCCTCCACGCAAATGTGGGTACACTTCATTTAAATATAACTTTCCTAATCCCTAAAACCATAAGCTTAATTAGTATATAAGTGTATAAACCTAACGGGTAGTAAGACGTGGTGCTAAAGAAAAAAATAACCTAATAAATAAAAGGTAAACGTAGGCTGCCACCAGTCATCATATCGTCACCAAGGTAAAGTTCTCGTCACTCGTTAGTTGGTAACAGTGACAGACGACAATGTGGTTAAATTTTGTACTTAATAAATATGTTTTAATTCAAATTCCATCCCCCTCATCCTCCCATTCTTAAGCACTAGTTACGCCCATGGCTGGAATAGGCTGCATCCCACTTGTGACTCGGTAAGTAATCTAAGATAATGATTCTAGTGAGGTTCACTGGTCTACAGTTTATTCGAGTGGATTGTACGAGAGGCTAAAAACCCCTCAGGGGTTCCAAGAAGCCACATATCTCTTTCTTTTGGCCCCAGGGGGCTACCCTGGTGCCAACCATCCGCCGTGATGGGGGCTACGCCCGAAACCGCCTCTAGCACGCGGCTGTGATTAATGCTCGCTGTGTTATTTGACCGGAGGGGAGGGAAAGTGGGTGCAGGATCTATACTGGCCGCCATGCTAGGAGGGGACTATCTATTCTCTGCTAGCTTGGACAGGAACCATCCTGATCACCATGCTAGGAGGGGACTATCTATTCTCTGCTAGCTTGGACAGGAACCATCCTGATCACCATGTTAGGAGGGGAATATCTATTCTCTGCTAGCTTGGACAGGAACCATCCTGATCACCATGTTAGGAGGGGACTATCTATTCTCTGCTAGCTTGGACAGGAACCATCCTGATCACCATGTTAGGAGGGGAATATCTATTCTCTGCTAGCTTGGACAGGAACCATCCTGATCACCATGTTAAGAGGGGACTATTTGTTCTCTGCTAGTTTGGTTGACTTGTGCAATCTTACAGGAACTGTAATGATCACCATGCTAGTTTAGTGATGGATTAAATCACATAGCTATTATATTTGTTAAACGGTTATAGCTGCGTTTAAATATCATATTCTTTAAATTGAAAAATGACACCAGGAAGTAAGGAATCGAACTCGGGACCTTTATCTTAGTACTCCAATGCTCTAACAACTGAGTTATACAAGAGTCGTCCCACGTCCAGGATCATTATTCACTCATATTTTAAGGCAGAGTCTGTGATGGACGTGGCTTAGTTTTTTTTCTTCATCCCTGCTCAAAAATAGTATAAAACGCGACTAAAATTCACTCGGTAAAAAAAATAACTCCAAGACGTCAGCCCGCAAGTGAGCTAGACCGACCAAATAGCTGACGCATGTCGGCAAATATAGTGCCAACATTGGCAGATAGAAGTTGTCATGTGGTCAGCACAACAAACCCTAATGCTGTTAATCTCAGTTTTCTAGACCTGAGCCGCTACATATCTATTCAAGTAGTTACTCAATCCTTGTCCTCACGAGGCTGAGTTGACCTGGATCCAGGCCCACTGATTCACATAAAACAAATCTGGACGCACTGGGGATCGAACCCGTCTATATCTGAACTCTTGACTGCTAGATCACAGAGACAATTGTCGGTTAGTGAGGTACGTTGAAAATGTTGCAGTAAGAACAGATGCTACTTGGTATCTCACCCAATATTACTCTTATAATTCATGAGACGCCACTGAAGTATATGCGTCGTTTCCTTTTCCCGAATGATCGACAGCAGAGCCTGAGGTCTTGGGGAAGATCGTGAGAGTATAAGGTAGCAAGCAGCAAGCATGCTGATGAAGTCACTCGACTTCCCTGGGATCTAGGGAGTGTCTGCTACTGCGCATGATCGGCCAGACAGACCCCGCACACTTGTTTTCTGGAAACCTCTTTTGGTGAAGGGGAAGGAAAGATGCTGGTCGACTTTGGTATTGATCTACATCAAGAGTTGCTTAGCTCTGAGGAAACACGTTTGGAGACTTGAACAGGAGAAGCGGATGTTCTTTTATTAATACGTTGAGCACCACCCGCATCTCGTCAATATCATCCAATCGGTTTTGCCAACGACCCGTCGGGGTTCGAATCCAGGAGAGATATATTAAGGGTAGTTTCTTTTTCTAAGTGTTTTCACACTCTACCTTCACGCAAATGTAGGTACGTACCTTGATTTTCTTACAAATGGACATTTAAGAGCAGAACTTTTCAAACTCCACCACAATTATTTCAGACTCCATGAGGAAATTTTAAAATATTATTTATTTGCTTTTCACAACATAATATAGCATCATTAATTAGAATTGCCAATTTTTAAAAATCTAAATAAAGTACATTCGCCAAAGGCACAGCCGAAACGTGTGAGGTTCTCCGTTTGTTGTGTACTTTTGAGATTTAACTGACGTTAATGAATGCTCATAATTTTAGTGTTTAAACAGTTTTATGAGGGTGATTTTTCTGGTGCAAGGTCTCCTTCGGTCGACAATGATAACATTTTTCACTAATATTATTAGTATTATTTTTAAGGCATGGATAATATCTATTAAAAGTGATAGATGCAGATCAAATTACTTGACGTATGGATACGTGAATGTAGATTTAGTAAATTTTTCTGGCTGACAGCTACGTCAATTCGTAAGAAAATTGGGGTAACACGAGTTGAACAAGAGTAAAACCAGAACCATACTAGAGTGGCCCTTTCGACTAGAATCCGCCCCTTATATAAACTTGGTTAGGCTGTGCCTCAACTCTCACAGCCTCTCTGTCATTCGTCTCTAAGTTTGAATTTTAATCAAAATTATCAAAGCTTAGATAATGTTCTTGAAGCTTCTTTCCTGCCTACCCGTGATCCTAGTGACGAAGGGTTGCGAGCTTTGTGGGAGCTATGTAAGGATGCCCATATAATATCAGTTAAATTGTGCCGTTTAACGATGTAAAATAACTGAACGGAAAACTAAACTGAATGTTCTCTGGCACAGCATAGCTTTCCCATCAGGTTCGCCATTTTTTTTTCGTCAGTTCTATGTGTGTTATTGTGCGAGTGTCAAATACGGTAAATATAAACAAGTCTGTCGCTTGTTATTTACTAGCCGCATCCTCAGCCATAATGTTATCACAAAATAAGAAAACCAAACGTAAAATGTGGAGCAAGAAGTGTTTTTTTAAACGGGATAGATATATTCTTATGTGATGCTTTTCTGTTGAATAATTGCTAAAAACTGATGTAGAAGATTATATAAACTAGCTATTCGTTGCTTTCTGAGTCTCCTCCGATTGGTGGTCTCATTATAGCACTTTCAGTTGACAAATTCTTGTTGGGAATTTCCTGGTTGACAAATAACAGCAACTCATTGTAGTACCATAGTGATGGTATGTACAGATCGTCGGGTGATGTTCTAGATAATTTCGAGTCATTCACGTTTTTAAATTCTTTCTAAAGCCACTGCCTTTTCTATGTTTCTGTAATGCCGATTTTCAATGCCCCAAAGTTCAGGCAAAGATTAGTAAGTTTCAATAAAAGCTAGGGTCACTTCTCTTTTGGAAGGTTGATTCACTTGAGATGTGCCATCGTGGTGTTGGCAGATAACTGAGGGAACTGTGGAATTCCCAGAGGGGACTGCACAGTTTTCTGTGGAAAAGAGCACCCATTTGCTCAGTTCCGAGGCCTGCGTTATTATCTGTACAAACTGCGCAGTTCATAAAGTTTTTACTTCAGGTATGACGTCACACTGTAAAATCGGTCAGTTTAACTGATAGTATTTGGGCCCCTTAAGGATACTATATGATGACAGGGGGCAGGTTTAAATTTCATTTTTATGTAAATGCAGTTATTCTGAAAAAAATTATTTTTATTTGACTAAAAGAACATTTGAAGCAAAATTATTATATTTGTTTTCACGACAGCTTAAAGTTGATAGATTAGCGCGTTCGTAGACCGTTCTACTATAATATTTTGGACCTACTGTAAATTAGAGAGATCAATGTTTAACAGACCAGACCGTTCTACAGTAAGGTTGTAAGTCGATGAGTAAGGTAAGCCTTTTTTCTGGTAAATAGTTCGAAAGAAATCATTCTGGAATCTTCTTTCTTTCTCTCGGTTGCACCATGTTTCTATTAGGCTCCAGAAAGAAGGGGGAGAAGTTGTTGTTTCCCAAGTGTTCGCAATAGGGGTGGGGGACGGTGAACAAAAGAGCATTGTTGTAAACAACTTGAAAAATAAATAAATGATCACCCAGGTATGTGATAAGATTTCCTAACACATTGTGTAAGCATTGAGTTTATTATTTTGAAATTATTAATTAATTTTTAAACATATTACGGGTGGGAACTTTTGATTTAAATTATTACGAAATGAAAAATCTATTTCATTACATCTACCTTAAATATTCACAAAATACTGAATTGAATGGTACCTTTTAGATTAAATAAGGATGCCCTTGACGGATAGTAAAAGGCGGTTAAAAAAACACACACATGTCCTTTGGAAGTGTGGTTTAATAGAAGTGCAGCCAAATTACCATAGATAGAGGATGGAAAAATCATATAATTACACGATGGAAATCAATCCCAGTCCACCCGCCCTCTGTTATAATCTCGACCTTCCCGTCCAAGGTCATCAAGAGCAATGTGAGTTTATGGTCAACTAACCTAAACTATTCAGAAAATTAAAAGAAACCATAATTGTGGCAACCAACGAAAACATTAAAACAAATATTTTTCATTAGTTTGCGAAAACGTGTGAAAACCGTTTCTACTCTTTTTTTTAAATACACTAGCCTAATCCCACAAAACATTAATTTATTCAAGAAACTCACTGGCTGTGAAGTAGGGGTTCCCAACAATTAATTACTTAATTTAACTGCACAATGTATGATAATAATTTAACCTTACTTTACCTTATTGTTGCTGGGTATTCACTACACTGAATATCATCGCTGAAGGAACTGCATGGCTACTATTGGGAAACAACTTTGTCATTTTATCGTTTATGTGTGGTCAATCTCCCCTAAAATATAGGACAAGTTTCACAACACTGATTGGCCGATGTTGCCAGTTGCTCTTTCTCTACCCCAGCACACCAACTTCTGACATAACTGAGAGCGAGGAGATTTGGCAACAGTTAACTGAGAGAGAGAGAATATAAAGCTTTTCTCCACAAGACCTGCAGTTCCCTCAGCAATGATATTGGGTGTGTCCAACATTTATTTTAATTCAAACAATGTAGAATAAAAAATACCTTGAATTTTGGCTTCATTTTTCGGTCCAACACAATTGAGTCCCTAGTCTCTATCTCTTTCTCTTTTAATTATTACTTTTTTTTTAGCGTATGTCACCAAGGTTTGTCGGTTAGACATTCCTGGTCTTAGACTGGCAGTGGTGGATATGAAACCATCTTCTAACGTTAGGGTACCATGTAGGTGCGGTTACTTCATTCTGATGAGATGATAATGATGATGATGATTATGTGAAGCCAAGTCTTAGACCTAACTTAAGCTTAAATAGCCAGTCCATGGCAACCATAGGGGGCCCTTCGGGAAAAATACTGTGCAATTCATTGCGTGGTTACTCTGGGCAACGTAGGTTACTTCTGCTAGTTGAAAATAAATTAATAAAAGGAAAATGAACATTTTCACTGCTAAGAATACAATTTGCTGAGTAAGAATAGACATTTAAATTTTGTTTTATAAAATATATATATTTTTAAAATAAGACTTATTTTTATGTAAGGATTCAATATCCCTTTTTTTTCCGAAAAGGATCTTCATTTAGGAAAATGTTATTTTCTACTTAATAGTGTACATGATCGATTGTAAGTTTTAAAGAGTTTTTGTAAAATTCTATGTTTTGCCAATCCAATCATATCACTGTTAATACTTATTTGACATCATTTGCTTTAGCTGATGGATATGTGAATGGCTTTCTTCAGTGCTCTAAGTTTTGTGAAATAAAATCTAATATGTCCGTAGCTGTTTTCACTAACTTTAGTCTCCCTTTTAGTTTATTTTATTACCTCATTTGGCAGCAAAATGTAAAATTAGTTTCCTTCTATATAACTATGTTTAGTTATCATCCTTAGGCCTATCTAGTTATATTACAACTGCAAACTTAAAAACATTTGATTTTAGCATTTTTTTGGAAATAAACAATATAATATCTACATTGATTTTAACAGATATTGGAAATAAATTAATATGTATTAGCATGTTTTGGAAGTAAAGTTCCAATGGAATTAGCACCTTCTGGAAATAAAGTCAACTTTCTTGATAATTTCCCATGGTAAAGATAATTTTTAGGAAACAATTAAACTCCAAAAATGAAGTCTGAAGGAAAAGACGAATAAAATTATATGCATACATCAAAATCTATAAAAAAAATATCCTTTAGGAGGTTTTGGAAATAAGCTTTTCAATTTTTGAGGCTTATCACAGGCTTGAGCTTTATGATCTCGTAATCGCAAACTAGTTCCGAATAAGGACACGAAGCTTTTCAAAATACCAGCTAATGCTAAATTAAACTAATATACATCTATTCAAGACATAAAATTAAATATTAATTTGTAAATTATTATAATATTTTATATGTATTATTGTAATGCATACATGATGTAATGTAATGTGGTTATCTGAGCCATACAACCATCCAAGGCACTGCGTGTTGGCTGAAGCTAGGTATTTAAACCGTTTAAAACGTCACGAATCATACGAAATTAACTTGTTTATTTAAAAACCCACGAGGTGATGGTTAA
Source organism: Timema bartmani (assembly GCA_902151455.1). Taxonomy (NCBI): domain Eukaryota; kingdom Metazoa; phylum Arthropoda; class Insecta; order Phasmatodea; family Timematidae; genus Timema; species Timema bartmani. The sequence goes on along the minus strand of CABFWB010000331.1, from coordinate 21,214 downwards.
AATCATGGAGTGACCTTTAGTTCTCTCTCATGTTTGACTTCTGAAACGATCATAACATGCATTTAAAACTCAAACTGGTTTTCATAGCAAATTATTAAAGAGTCCGTCTCACCAAACTGAAAAAGTTTAAAAAAAGATAAGTAATACATACATTTTAAACCAGGCGTTGAACCATAGTGTGGTATTCTGTGGTTTAACATAAAAAAATGTGGAATTAAAACCAATGATACTGTTTTATCATATTAAAAAAAAATACAACCAATAATATGAAATAAAATTATTTCAAGTAAAATAACTACTTTCCTAATCCCAATTTTGTTGTTATCAAGTGAAGAATGCAAAAAAAACACACTTAGATGTGGTTTATGGTTTGCGCTTAATTTTGTATCTAGTTCCCTGACTAATCGACCGTGACATGGGTTCTTAAGGGCATCACCTACCTGAAGGGAAACAGCCTCATTCTGTGTTATTTATTATGAGAATTCCAGCTGTAAAGCTTCAATAACCCTAAAAAAAATCCTGATTTTTAAAAAATAATATTTATGTTGCTATCCTGTTAAACTTAACGTGAAACTATGTTGAAAATATATCCCTTTTCATATAATTTTAAACATTGTTAAACTTTAAATGTAAAGTTTTGAATTCTATTGAAACAGATTAATGATACCTTTCACTTCCGTTTGACATGAACCATATTTTAAAATAACCAATCCTAAATAATTTGTAGTTTGTAGACGTCTGCAACGTGTCTCAGTTTGTTGGTAGACGTCCCCCTTAAAACTGTGAATGATTGCTCTGCCCGCCCTCTTGTCTCCACTTGAAATTGAGTCCTTTATACGTACGTGCCTGACGGTGCTTCCTCTATATTGAGTGCTGAGCTGATTCTTCGGACATTATGTTTTGACTGAGAATTGCCTTTGATTAGTGTGCCATTGTGTCTCCATGAACACTGAAGTGTCTTAATTCCAAGGTTTCCTTCCTTTCATGTGCGGATCATTTCTGCCAATCCTATGTACACATTCTCTCGTGTCTTTTGATTTACGTGACAAAGATGAAGGACTGTTGTTTAGTCTTCTACGGACACGTACTGCTAAACTGTGTTTTGGTTAAATGACTCGGCACTATTTGTATAGTTTTTGAGACATGCTTTGCAAATAATTCTTTTGTTTATAAGGTTTAAGAGTTAATCTAGAAAAGCACGTAAAGTATTGCTCTTTCTATATAAAAAAAAATTCAACCACTTAACTGTAACCACGAATTTATTTTCAGTTTTTCTATACAAAATACGTTTCCTTGAAAGTATTATTTCTATTAACTTTTTTATTATTATTATTTTGGCAACGCGTATTACTACCCATTCGGGTTATATGATTTTGTACTAATTATGCTAATGGTTTGAGAGATTAGGAAGGTTATATTTAGAGGAAGTGTACCATTTTGGAAAAAACACCCTGAGTACACCTGACAGAGATTTTGAACCTCAATCTCCCCGTCATCGGCAGTTTATTCTACTGCGACAATAGCGCCTTAGACCATGCGGCCACCGAAGCGGGTTTGAATATTTTATTTTAATTTTTCTTGTGCTTACATAACAAATTAGTATCCTTCTAATGAAATATGCATGTGCATGAGAAACATTATGACTATAAACATTAATAAGAGTATATTAGAAGGAAATTACATCAAATAAACTAATTTTCTGGCTGTTTTCCCACCTCTAAGATAATTCTAGTGTAAGGATGAGCTTACGCAGCAATATAGCCTTGTTGGCCTGGTTGGGAAACTACCAAATCTAGTGAACCCGGTCAGGATTGAACCTACTGTATCTCTTATCAAAGTTATTAGTACAAGAGCTACACTCAACCTTCCAGTTAGCGTTTTTACTGCAGTATCAAACTGACAAGACTCTACCTTAAGATAAATATTTTCCTTGTGAAACCTTTTTTCAACCTGACTTTATATTTCAAATATATATAGGCTACCTGAAAGCTGTTGTCGGTCACTGAAACAACACAAGAAAACATCTGACAAATGACGACATCATTGCACGCGTTTATTTTGAAATGTATGTCTAACATTAGACTGTACCTGAAGGGGATAGGGTGTAATGAGGTGGACTGGATAGTACTAGCTGAAGATAGCTGTGTAAGTATGGCAAATAACTTCTGAGCTCCTAATACCATAGAGTAAGTAAGTGTCGCTCTTTAGTAAAATCATTGTGTTGGAAGATCTACAGAATTTTTTTCAACAGTGGATGAATCGCTTAATGTTGCCTTTTTTCCTCCTCTCATCAAATTTACGCTCATATATTTCTAAATTCCTAGCTTCCCCTTATAAAAACATTGTATTGCAATTCTTAATCCTGCTGGAGGGGGAATAAATACGTGAAAAAAATATAGCTACCAATCTCTACATCGCGCGTACAAAATATGAGAGAGATGATTTTAATATTTTCTTGAACAAAATATTTCCAAGTATTTTTTTCTTCCTGTATTTAAAAAAACAACAAGACGTCAAGTATCAAATATAAGCTTGCTGCTACTCTCATGTAATCGCGGAAAGATCTAACTTCAACTTTGTGTCTTTATAGTCCACTGAGGAAGGGGGGTAGGGATCCGGGGCAACATGAGGACTCTCTTGCGTCAGCCGCACGACATTTTTCATGCCAAGCCGAGCAAACAAGTAAACAACGTGATGCTTTTGAAATTATATCGTGCACAACCAGAACAAAAGCTAGGATTGTTTATATTAATTTTTTACGTTAAGACTTTGCAATCGCTATTAAGATTTTTTGCACTAAAATGTCTTAGGTTGAATGGATTAATCTCATTACCCCTTTTTATAACACCTCCTTTCCTGCAAACTTTATAAATTGGACATTGTGGGACTATTTCTGGCTCTCTCTATTATAAAAAATTAAATTCCAAATAAAGATCGATATTAGTTTTTCCTTTATAGAAGTTTGATCAGATTTTCATATTTCAACGAATTTTAATTTTTGTTTGGTTTATTTAACATGTACTTGTGAGCTATGTCTGTGACACTACCAGTTTGTATATATGTGACACCATCAGTTTGTATATATGTTACACCATCGGTTTGTATATATGTTACACCACCAGTTTATATATATATATATATATGTGTGTGTGCGTGTGTGTGTGACACTACAAATTGTATATCTGTGACACTATCGGCTTGTTATATAAATCTAAACGTTCTCGGTATTAGCGTGTCAATGAATGGTGGACACTAAAGTATTTCAATTTCACTACCGTATGATCTTTGGGCGCCAAGTAGTTAACTATCCTACCATAAAACTAATATAAAATGAATTAATTAACTAAAACTATTTCCTAGATAGTCATATTATAAAAGTGAAGTTAAAAGTTAATCACAGACAGAGTGCCTATTACATCTCCGTTCCTTCTGACTATCAAATCCGTAGTTCCCTTCCCAACCCTAGTCTTGGGGAGAGGCAACTGCATGGCCTTCAGGAAAATATATACCAATCAGAGCCCAACCCAAAACAGTTTTTCTTGAAAAGTATCTAAAGATATGTTCCAAGGCTATCTACGTTTTCTCTTGCTTTTAGTAAAAATAAATATGTGTTCAATACATTATACTAACTGGGGAGGAATTCTTGACAATAAGCTCTTTCAAAATAGCTTATTTTTAACGAGTCTATAAAACAATCACTGTCCCCCTGAATATCATTTCTTAGTTTGGTTTGAATGTGAATATCGAAATATTCTACAAAGGAAACGTAATCCTATACAATTGGATGATTTGATTGTTAATATAATGTTCTAATATTAATTTTAAATCAGTACAAGAGTTACATCCAACCAGCTTAGCCTAGAATAGCACACCTGGTATCACTCTATAGTCTACATACTCCAGCTCTAGGGCCTGGGGGTCGTCTCGGTAAGCTAGCGCAGGTGTTTTAGCTATAACAGAATATTTAATTCTACAATGCGTTATTTTAAAATATGGTTCATACCAAAATAAAGTTGAACATATTCCAACAAGACTCTTTATCCTTAAAAAAAACCTGTATTTTAAGTTTTAATAATATAGATAAAAGTGTGAAAATGTGACATTAGCTCATTTTCAACTACTTTTTAAGCCTATTTGTGGCGCTATGAGTCTAGGTTTGATGAAAAAGATCTATATATTCAGCCTTCCTTTAACAAATATAGTAAATTTTTTATTGGTTCACATAAACAATTTTAAGATATTTGGGAATTAACAGTCCTCTTTATCTTGAGATAAGAAGTTTAGTAGTTTTCTTTATCCGCCTTCTTATTTGCATGACAAAGGGTGGTTGTAGGTTAAGGGTGAAAGTGAGTATACATTTAGACAAAAGAGAAGTAGTTCCAGAAGACGACACAGTCCATTGTATTTTAAGCCGTCTGGCCTAACAGCAATTGATATTTTCTTGCTGAGTGAGGCGGCCGCCTTAACAGGACGTAGCAAGATACAAACACCAAATTCTTCTGACCCACCTGGGGTCAACGCAGAGTTTTCTAGTTACAGGCTATATCCACTCTTTTTAGTCCCTCGGTCACAGAAATTCGTATAGCCCACACGCGTTGTATAGCCCACACATACACGTACAGTTTTGCCTTCAGGTTGAACTGACAGGCCGAACTGAAAGAGTTCTACCTGTCCCAGCTCCTCATCACACACGTACAGTTCGGACTGTCAGGTTATCTTCAGTCCGCCCTACAATCTGGTTGAGTATAGGTGTTTACGCATTTTTTCGTGGGTAAAATGTTCTCACTTGATTAATTACTCACATATACAGCGATTTCATGCGTCTTAAAGAATAAATCCTGGGGATCAACCGTCTTTACTTTTTTCCAAGCAGTTGAGAATATGACTTCTCCTTCAAATCGCGATTATGATATTCTTTACTTTTTATTTCCACGGTGAAGGGATATTTCTGAACTCCTTGATAAATTCAGATACAAAATATTTTGACCAAGTAGCCATGGCGTAGTAGAGGATCAAACATGATATGTCACCGAGCACGTGGAGCGTAGAAACTTAACTGAATGCAGACTTGGCTTGCCTGTCGGCCGCGTTCCTCCCCCACACACGTCACTTCCGTCTGACAGGCGCCACGGTCTGCAGGTAGAACTGTCGGAATTCCCACAGTCCAACAGTCCAAACGATTGGCCGGCCGGCCACCCCACACCCATCAGTTCCGTCTGACAAGCGCCACGGTCTGCAGGTAGAACTGTCGGGATTCCCACAGTCCAACAGTCCAAACGATTGGCCGGCCGGCCACCCCACACCCATCAGTTCCGTCTGACAAGCGCCACGGTCTGCAGGTAGAACTGTCGGGATTCCCACAGTCCAACAGTCCAAACGATTGGCCGGCCGGCCACCCCACACCCATCAGTTCCGTCTGACAAGCGCCACGGTCTGCAGGTAGAACTGTCGGGATTCCCACAGTCCAACAGTCCAAACGATTGGCCGGCCGGCCACCCCACACCCATCAGTTCCGTCTGACAAGCGCCACGGTCTGCAGGTAGAACTGTCGGGATTCCCACAGTCCAACAGTCCAAACGATTGGCCGGCCGGCCACCCCACACCCATCAGTTCCGTCTGACAAGCGCCACGGTCTGCAGGTAGAACTGTCGGAATTCCCACAGTCCAACAGTCCAAACGATTGGCCGGCCGGCCACCCCATACACATCAGTTAGGCCTTTCAGTCCTCAACTGTTCAGGCCGAATGGAAGGCGAAACTGTACATGTATGGTGGGAAGGGGGAGGGGGGGCCTAAGACGCGATGCCACGAATAAATATTTATGTTTTATTAAAATTATTTGTGATGTTGTGGAACAGAAGATTTAGGAGTGGGGGTGTGAGGAGAGGGTAAAATGCTCACTTTTCCCCCCACCCCCCTTTGGTGCTTACGCGCTATTCAATGGGCTCTTAGTACTTGCTAGTATAGCTCTTATAATGGTCGAACAAGCAAAACTAATGGAATTCTCGGAATTAGTTTACATAATTATTGTTGTGACCATTTTATAATAATTTTCCTCAGAAACGATTAGGACTACCATTTGATCCGTAGAGTTATGTGTGCCGCGGCACACATCCTTTATTCCACGTACATAGATTCATCAAGGTGCATCATGAGACCAACATATCTATGACGTCACAATAATGACGCGTGTCCACCCGAGTCTTGTTATGCCACACCTAAGTTTGACTAATTGAGATACTGGATGTTTCATTGTGCCGTGGCACGGAAATAGGCGTTTTATTGGTAGATACAGTCGAATTGACGGGATGGTTGGAACCACATGTAGAATAACTAACATTGAGAGAAAATAAATCACTATATTTATATTACAGCTTTCAAGAGTGACATTACTGGTTAAATGGGACAGCTTCAGAAAACATGTATTAGCCTGTTAAGAGCCTGCGGATAAGACCTAGCTTAGTTAGGTAATACATCTAGAACCAGGAGTCCCATCATGTGTGATTATAGATATTTTATTTACTACCTTCCGTGGCCGCGTGGTCTAACGCGCTACTCTTAAAGTAGACTATAATTCCGATGACTGGGAGATCGAGTTTCGAATCTCGGTCGGGTATAGTGAGAAGGTTTTTTTCCAAATATTTTTCCACTTCCCCTCCACTCAAATGCAGTTACATTTCCTATCGTTATAGCCTTCTTAATCCCTAAAACAATGATCGTAATTAGTACATAAGCGTATGAACTAAACGTGTAGTAAAATGTGGTGCTAAAAATATATATTTTACTTGGAATGGAGACCAGTAAAACAGTTTTACCATATTTTAAATAAATAATAGAAACAATTATTTTAAACTAATCCCAATTTTGCCGTTTTTAAGTAAAGAATGTAGAAAACCTATATATTTTTTATTCGATAGTAAGTCTGTATCTAACTATCTGGTTAATAAGTGGTGACACAAACTCTTTACCGATGATATATATAGTGGACTTCTAGATTAGCAACCAGGGATGTTGTCCACTAGACCAAGAGGTTAACAATGTTATACAATCTTTATATGACGATTCACTAAGTAAACTGGATTACCACCAACAAGAGAGAGACTGTTCTAATTTTATAATAGGAGGCGAAGGGATAATATTCACGAAAAAATAATATTTTAATGCAAGACTATCAGTGGAAGGTTTATAACTCATAAANTTTCGGTATGAAGGGCTGGAACGAGGCATCATGTTTACTCATAAATAACTGGCATCTCATAAATTATCTAAGCTTGGATCTTCATGAAAACCGGTGGAATATTATCACTGACTAATGAAGACTAAGGGTACCACCTACTTGTAGAAAAAGTATACTCACACTGTTGTGTTTCTTGGGGGAATGGCAATTTTGAGGCTTTAAAACCATTAAAACAATTCTCAATTATCTAAGAATTTTCTGTTGAGAGCCCATTAATAAATGACACGTGTTTGAAAAAGCTAGATATATGTCAGAAGGCTATCATCATATGGCAATCTCGCTTTATAATCATTTCTTGTGATTGATTAGGGTGGGGGGGGGAGAACATTTTATTTTTAAATAAGGAGATAATTGGTGAAGGACCACTGATTTTGAGTTCACTACAAAAGTGGTTTTAGGCAATGATAATCTCGTTGTACTAAGCATCTGTAAAAACATGTCCTTTCGCTGGAGTTGTGTTTTCTACAAATTGATACAATGTGACTTACCAAAATGATGTACAATCTTTTTACTCTGAAATGTAGCAATATTACCTTGATGGACTACACTATGGCCCTATCTTATAAGCTAAACTATATTGTAATCAGTCAAGATACTATTACTATCTTACCGGATAAACAATAATCTTATCTTGTAAGCTATGCCATATTGTAGTCAGTCAAGGTAAGACTGCTATCTGGCCGGATTAAGCAATGTTCCTATCTTATAAGCTATGCCATTTTGTTATCAGTCAAGGTAAGACTGTTACCTGGCCGGTTCAAACAATGGTCCTATCTTTTGAGTCATATCGTAATCAGTCAAGGTAAGACTGCTATCTGGCCGGATTAAGCAATGTTCCTATCTTATATTATAAGCTATGCTATTTTGTAATCAGTCAAGGTAAGACTGCTACCTGACCGGTTCAAACAATGGTCCTATCTTATAGGCTATACCATATGCTAATCAATCAAAGCAAGATTTCTTACTTTTCACTGTATATGGAGCGTACATTTTGTATAGCTTGTGCTTCTATTCTCTTCGAGGGGAATAACAATCATAATATGATGGAAGGTCATATAAAAAAAACTGTCGTTATAGAATGTGGTGCTCCATAGCAATAAAGTGATGTAACAATAGTGTAAGGTTACTGGCTCCCACGTGACGTCACGGCTAGCCATTATTTGATGGCGGGCTTACCAGAGAGCACGCAACTTCCGTAATGTTCCCAAGTCAAACAGGAAGTACGCCCTTATGTTCCACATGAACACACTGGAGACTTCCAGAGAGGCGGCTTGCTATACAATATCACTTTGGTAGGTAGAACTTTTTAGAAAATATTTTTAAATTTTTGCAGTAAACAATTAAAACATTTTACAGTTTTATTAAGGTGTTATAGGTTTAGATATAATCTATCAAAATTGACAATTAAAGATCACATGAATTGACTTATAAACAGGATCGGATACAGAATATTTTCATAGGTGGGTCTGCATTATAAATAATATATTTACCAGCAATGAATAAAAGAGTTGAGTTCACATAAAAACATGCAGTCTATGAATGCTATTTATAATATTATAAACTAGGGGATTGTTGTAGCGATGGCTGCAAATTATTAAACTAAAATGTTATTATAAACATTTTATTAGAAAAAGTTCTATAATATAATAAGTCCTCACTCGACTTTCTCGTCAAAAAATTATTCATCAAAGGCTCTCAACTTTACATAGATGTTTATCTTTCAGTGTTTAATTTGAATCAAAACTTATTTTTTCCCTTTTCACGCCACGATGAGAACTTTAAAAACGAACCCTCTCCCAGATCACTACTTATTTGCTACACCAAAACACTAAAGTCAAAATTGAATTATTTCTTTTAACCAAAGATAATTATTTACTGATATACAATCTATACACAAATTTTGCTTTCCAGGTGATGTAAACAAAGAATGTTCGTACAGATGAGCCACTGGCCACATAGAAGGAAAAGATGGAAAACTCGCTAGGATTTTTTTGTTTTTGTTTTAAGTCACTATTTTTTCTGGAATCCTGAACCCCTAACCTTTAAAATGAATGATCGTTGGTTGAAATCGGTTAAACCGCTTTCTCGTAATTCCATTTACCGAAATTGGGCTTGTCAAATTATATATAAGTTACGTATAGAGAAAGAGAGTGAGAGATTGAGAAAATGTGAGAAGGAGTGTGTGAGTGTATGAGTGTTCGATTGTATAAGTGTGTGAGTGTGGGATTGAGATTGTTAGTGTTAGTAAGTGAGTGTGAGAGAGTGAGTGTTGGAGATTGAGAGTGAGTGAGTGTGAGATCCAGATTGTTAGTGTTAGAAAGTGACTGTGAGAAAGTGAGTGTGAAAGAGTGAGTGTTAAATAGTGAGAGTGAATGATTGAGTGTTATCGATTGAGTGTGATCGAGTAAATGGGAACAAGCGATAGTGAGAGAAAGTGTGTGAAAGGGATAGAGTTGGAAAAAAGTGTGTGTGAGAGAGAAAGATAAAGTGTGAGATAGAGAGCGTGTGAAAGAGTATGTTTGTGTGAGGGAGAGAGTGAGTATGTGAAAGAGAGTGGGATTGAAACTAAGTTTGTGTGAGAGAATGTGTATGAGAGATAGTGAAAAAAAAATTGTGTGAGCGAAAGAGTGTTTGAGAGATAGTGTGTATAATAGTGTGTGAAAGAATGTGTGTGTACAAGACTTTGATAGAGCGTGTGTATAGAGTGTGAGAGAGTGTGAAGAGTATGTGAAAGATTTTGAAAGAGCGTGTGAAGAAAGAATTTAAGAAAGTTTGTGTGAGAGAGAGTTAAAAGTGTGTCAGATAGAGAGTGTGTGGGTTTTAACCCACAAACATCTTGTCCCGAGGAGAAAAGTTTACCCCAAGACCACTCAGGTCGACCATTATCTTGTCAGTACAACAAATGTATGGTGAATAATCTTATGTTCAGAATTCATTAATTTACAAATCATCAATATTATTAAAACTGATTCTAACATGAATAATATTATAAAAAAAAATACTAAAAACGACTAAACAACTATATATAAAATATAGATTTTTACAATTAGAGGATCATGAACAGAGTTTATGTGCACAAGAGTATTGTTTGCAATGTACCAACAATTTTGGGCAGTTTATTAGAAGGGGGCGTGTCGCCCCCAAGGAGTCCAACCTGAAAGAGCAGTTAATTTAGGCCTTGTAACTGTCAGATATATTTCTTCCTACTAGAAATATATAATTTTATAAAATGTTTTGTTTCGATTCTTAACCAAACAAGTCCATGCCATATGATTCATGACGTCACAGACCCCAAAAATAGCTGGCTTCAGCCCACACACTTTACCTTGTGACAAGATAGACTATTATTCATTGACTGGTAAAGGACATAGAAGGAAAGGATTTTCGAATGACGATATTCTAAAATGTTTCAATTGATTAAATTAAATAAGACAACTGAATAATAAGAATGTGAGAGTTTGACATTCTTGATAGGCTAGATTTTGATAGTAGTTTGACCAATTTTAATACAATGTTAGGACATGTTATACTAGCAGTAGCCACTACTAGGTAAACATTGATTTCCCTCCTCTAAAACAAAACGCACTAATACAATCCGGCGATACCTTTTACAACCTTGCAATAACTAGTAATGCTTCTCAACCTTTGTATATGATATTTAAAAAAATATTCAAAGTTAGATAAGTATTTGTGTTTAAAGGTATAGTACGTGACAGTTCTTGTATATAAGCTGGTATTTCCCGCTGAAGATTCTTCAAATACAGTAGGGGACCTCATATCCGCGGGTAATACGTTCCTCGATCTACCATGGTTACGTAAAACCACGGACTATTATATAACGTGATATTCATGTAACATACATAAATAAGGTAAAGTTGAATTGATAAATTATTCAAAGTAAGACATTACCAACATTAATTAAAGTACATAGTAATGTGTACTGTACACTACAGTGTGCTTAATATTTTATTCTCCATTGTTGCGACGATCGATGATGATAATGATGATGATAATGATTATGATTACGGTGATATGATAGCACAATGCCCACGACGAGGAGATGAAGTGGGGTGTAGACATTGTGACTTATAAACATTTTTTTTCTTTAATTAAAACTAAATAAAATTGGGCAGTGGTAAACCACGGATAACTGGAACCACGGATACTGAATCAGTGGGTATGGTGGCCCTACTGTACACTCTTTCAGCTAATAGTAAGACTACTATCCTTCTTTTCCAGATCCACTAAATCATTTCATTCTAAGAATAGTCCTTTGTTTTTCATTACCATAAATGTTGTACCAAAATGAGTCTGATAAATTAAATTTTGGCAGAGTTAGTTTTACGATAGGAAGTTTTAAAATAGTTCATTTTGTGAGTTTTAAATTAATGGTAAAAAATGTATTTGGCTTGTGGTGAATAAAATTGAATAGTAAAAGTAAAAAACACCATACCTTATTTAGCCCTACCTTTTCATATGTATCTGTGGACACCCTTTGAGGGGTCTAACAACTCTCCAGGAAAGGCTCGGACCCCCTTCCAGCCCCTAACCTCATTTGCCAATGCCTTGCACTAAAACATAATTAAGTGCCCCTTATATGGTGGCATTACTATAGCTATGGATTTTAGGCATCACTAAATCACATAAAGGAATGGAAAAAGATGTCAACATTTGACCACAACATAAACTTTCAATAGTGTTTTGTTCTGACTTGGTCGATCGTGACGAAATGCTTGATTGCACCGAGACAAAAAGCTTGGTTCGTTTCCAACGCCACGCTCTGTCAGGTTTAATAGCAAATACTATCCAGCCATAGAAGACTGTTTGTTGCTGTCTTCAACAGAAACATTTTATACTACACTCATTTCCACGGCAGGGATCCCTAACATAGATATGTCAGCCAGTTATAGGCTAATTTAAGCTTCCATCTACAGTTGACGTCATTTACCTAGGCGGGGCCCAATAGTTATGTGGGAGCCAAATCACCATATGATAAAAAAATAGTCATTTACCAACCAAGTAGTAATTTGCGAACCAACTAGTCGTATGCAAACTAAATGGTCACTTATCCATCAAGTACTGTAGCTATATGTCAAACAATTATTAATTATTTACCAAACATATAAACAACTTATAAACCAACCGATCAGCCCCCTTGCTAGCCAAGCAGCTATATACTAACCAATAGCTACTCGTTAACCAAGTAGCTAGATGCTGATAATATAGTCATTTGTCAACCAAGTAGTCATATACAAATCAATAGACACTTTTGAACCAAGCATCCATATATCAACCGGGCAGAAATAAGCCAACTGAATCATAATAATATTTTACCAACCAGTACTATTGCAATCATAAATTCACGGAAACTCATTAGTAGTAAATATGTTTTCAGATAGACAGACCTACACATAGTGTTGTTGTTGCTACTGCTTGAGATGGTAGCTCTTGATAGCTACAACACACTCGAACTCCATATAATTAGGTAGCACATTAACACTCTACAACCGTATAACCCTAAGGGTTTGGCCAGACAGACAAGCGAGCGAGCTCTGGGTGGCCAAACTGGCGAGCGTGCGAGCGCGTGATTTGCAGATAGCTCTCGATAGTTGTTGACGAGGAGGCTCCGAATCTTGGCTCAGTGAACTGAGGGTAGTTTTTGACAAGTGATGTATTGTTGTGGTTTTCTCATCCTCTCTCCACGCTAATGGTGATTCTTATTTATAAAGGCCTACTTTGATAATATTGAAGTATTTTAACATATCAGTTTTATACGTATATATATATAAGTATATATACATACAAGTATATATTTACATATAAGTATATATATA
>CABFWB010000330.1:300438-338316 GCA_902151455.1 Timema bartmani | reverse complement strand
TGCCGAGGGCGGGGAGATCGAGGTTCGTATCTCGGTCGGGTGAACTGGGAGTGGTTTTTCCTAAATGGTTTCCCACTCTCCCTCCACGCAAATGCGGGTTCACTTCCTCTCAATTCAACCCTCCCAAGCCCTAATCCATTAGCATAATTAATACTTAAGCGTATAACCCGGACGGGTAGTAAGACGCGGTGCTAAATATTTTTATTATAAGGATGATAGGAAAGATAATTAGTTTAGCCCTTGATGTAAGCAATTATTAAACTCTCCCCAGTGCTGAAGTGTTGAACGTGTAGAATTATCGGACTTTTACTGAATGAAGATAAGACTATATAAAAATATGAGATCAATTTAATTGGCTCTATCAAGTAACAAACAAATTCTCTCACTTCTTTATTTTATAATGCTTTAACATATATTTTATATTAGTTAGTCAATAGGCAAGTGCCTATTATTACATACAACATAATTTGTGATTACATACTCAACATTATCATCATGAACTGTTTCCAGCCTGTGGCCTGGTCAGTTTCTTAAAATGCCTACATTTCCTTCCATCATTCTTCCTAACTTTCTCTTGTCCATTATTCTCCTTTAATTCGAACACTTGCTGTTATCTGGTCCTCCCATCTCTTCCTTGGTCTCCCTTGTGGCCTTTTCTCTTAAATAATTTATCTCCATTGCTCTCCATCCCCATTACATGTCCATACCTTCTCTATATTATAAGGATGTTCAAGTACTTGACAATTCTAGCTAGAGCAGAGTTTTGGCAGTGGTTCAAACTCAACAATTTTTACATAACTCCTACCAGCTTGCTAGGCCTGTAATAACTTAATATCTCTTATAATCTAACTTAAGACTAGGACAGGCACAACATCCAGTCCCCAGGCCATCACTGTAAAAGGGTAAACCCACATTCCACCAATGATACATTTTTTCGGCCATGGTGAGAATCGAACCTGAGACCCTTAGCTCAGTAGACATACATGCTACCAACTGAGTCAAGGTGTCAGATTGCACAAATTTATTTAGAAATATGATTGTGTGTGATCATAATTCTTTATAAAAAAAAAAGTAGTTAGTAAAAAATTACTGGTATGTATGCCTACTTGCACATCCCTACAAAACTAGAGTGTATTAATAAAACAAGCTGAGAGTTCTAAACATACCTGCTTGCCCACAGCCAACAAGTCGACAGCCTTGTCAAACTGTTTGTTGTCAACAAAGAACTTGGCACATTTGGCGATGAGAACAGGGTCGGAGGTGGAGTTCAGGTCTAGGGCTATAAGCTGCAAGGCGCTGTACTGCTGTGTCCTGAAACAAGACAACGGTATGGTAGCTTTAACGTACTATGGACTCTGCACAGAAGTGGTGCCAAGCATCCTTAGACATCGAGGCCCAGGGCAGTNAAAAATATGTAAACTAGAACTGGAACGTTTAGCTACTATACTCCATGGCGTCAGCCCGCAATCGAGTCATACCAACCGAGTGGCCACCATCTGTTGGCAAAGATAGTGCCAACATCTGCAGATAGAGGGTGTAATACAATCAGCACAACAAACCCTTCAGCTCAGTTTTCTAGACCAGAGTAGCTACTCTTCCCTTAAAGTAACTACTTGTTTGTCCTCACGAAACTGAGGTAGCCCCGTTCCAGACCCACGGCTTCACAAAAAATCTGAAAGAGCTGGGGATCGAACCTTGCACCTCTGGATCTGTAGCCAGGAACTTTGACCACTAGACCACAGAGGCGGTCTTAGCTACTATACTAAAAACGAAAAAAGAAAATTCAATTTCAGATATTGGGAAAACCTTATGGTAGTTAAAGCTTTTTTTTTTCCCCCCTTCAAATAAAAATTTGTAGATAACCATTAAATTTTTGATGCACAGAATTTATTGATGATAAATTAATCACAGGTGTGCAAGTAGTGATTTTACACTTCAAGTGGAGTTTTAATAAAAAAAAATCATAAGTTTTATTTGAGTTTTAATAAAACTGAAAAATATAAGGAAAATTTTTCTATTCCATATGAAAATAAAGATATAATAACACAAATTTGGATTTTTAAATAAATTTAATATAGTTGAACCAGTTATATTTTTTAATAGACAAATGAAAATATAAAGGGATTCAGTTTTTAATTAAATAATACCTTAACCTATTCCCTGGCACACATGTAACATAAATATCTGTGTGGAAGCGGCAACCATTTTTCTTCTCCTATACTCTTAACTGATAAATATTTTCACTACTCATTTATTTTTCATTTATTACTTTATTTATGGTCATAGTATAGAACATTCGGCAAATCAAGAAGTTATTCAAAGCTCGTGCCTGAGAAAGGGTGAAAATTGAATAAAATTAATCAAACTCAGCATTTTTGCAATACAAATAAAAATAATTTTGTACTCAGATTTTATGAGTTTTGGAATATTTTTTTTAATAGAGTTCAAACAATTGCTAAAATTTGACTCAAACTCGAATTTTAAAGCACTATAGTACAGTCTTAAATTTAATGAAAAGGATAAAAAGCATTGAGAATAAAACAATATAAGAAGGTTATAAAACCAAACGTGAATCAAATTTTAAATATAGATCATTATACAAAGAATATTCTAGAGTATTAGTAAATGTAATGTAGCCAATATCGACAAAAGGTTTCTTGCAAGGGTCAAATGGATGGACTGCAGAACACAACATAGTTTATGAATGCATTAAAGTAGATTAAGTACCTTTTCAAAATGTCAGCAAATTATCTTCCTAAGGCAAACAAACTATATAAGGTGTACTGTATAATTCGTGGTTCCCAAATGGTAGGCAACAAGTCGATTTTTGGTGGGTTCCGAAAATTTGTCGCTTTAAAATTTGGGTTGCAATTCTGGAATGTTTAAAAAGTCTAAAGAGTTTATATCGTTTTGATCAATTTATATTAATTGATAGGAACCTGAATGCGAGGTCGAGGGCTTTGTGTAGCATTCCCGCCCTGTGGTACAGCAACACAGACTTCTCAGGGAGTGGGTGATCGCTCTGCTCGAAATACTGGGCAGCCTCCAGTTGCTCCCTGGGTCCTGCCAACAGAGCTAGGTTCCAGAGCCCCTCCTCTAGGCCATGCTCCTGGAAACACAACACAGTAATCAGAGGGAGAGAACTCCAGAAAAAAAAGATGTGAACTGGAAGGAATAGTTTGAATCACAACTCACTAGCGGGTGTGTTAAAAGGCCACTTTTGCACATGCATAGCCAAGTCCAAATGAAACATGAAAAATGCAAAGAAAAGCCAAAGGTGGCCCAAAAGATTAGTTTTTCTTACATTTACCTCCTGTAGATTATATTGGAGCCAGGTATAGTATAAGAAGGTGAAATTGAAATCAAAGCTTGGTAAAGTGATATGTCCTAGCATAGCTAGTGCCATTTTTTAACTTGAGGAAAGAAAATAGTGTAAAACTTGCTTAGTCCCTGGACAGAATGACCAACAGTTGACAGTCAGACAATGTAATCGACCGAATTATACCTATAAAATAATACTAATAAATAATAATTAAATAAAAAGTGATCAATGTTAGTGCAAAAAATATATATGTATTCCCTAACTCAGGGGGTCCCCAAAGTGGACGTTGTGACGCCCTGGGGCTATGAGGAAAAGCTAAAATTTATAATGTATTGAGTAAGAAATCTGTAAGAGTAATTCTCCCTTTTGCCACATTCTACCTTTGTGAGAAAGGATTTTCAGCCTTGGCGGTAATTAAATCCAGATATATAAGCAAAGTTAACGTAAGCAGATCTGCGTAGCTGTATCAAACATTGTCCCCAGATTCGATATTTTGTGTGACAAGAAACAAGTTCACCCATCTCATTAAGACGCAAATACCTTTGATAGGTGGTTTCTGAAATCACTGTACAAATGGGAAAGTCAAATGAAGAGTGTTACCATTGTGAAAAACATTAATGGATTTGTTGCTGTTTGTATAGTGTGTCACATATCATGTCCAATGTGTTTGTTTGTTCTTCTAGAAGAAGTTTCATGTAAGAATGTGTCTCATATTTAAATATTGGTGAAAAAGAGAAATTGAAATCATAAAACATAGGAGATGTTTTGCCATTATGAACAAACTGTACACATGAAATCATGTACAACAAAAATATGTCTACTACTATATTTCCTTCTGGTGATGGCACTGAAGTTCAATCATGGCCAAGATCTACTGAGCAGATATCACCCTGGTGTTTACCCACCTTACATATCCTGACAGCATTCCCGTATGCCTGCGCTATGGTGAAGAAGTGAACCGCCTCCTGTATTCTACCCTGGCTCTCATAGCGCCGCGCCAGATGGTAGCACGCCGCCTTGTCGCCGGTTGTGCTCGCTACTTGGGCGGCCCTGGTCAGGTCCTCCTGGAAACAAAGGATCCTTACCAGGGAGAAGTAATCGCCTGCCTTCTCATAGCACTCGATGGCTTCATCCATGCGGCCTGTACTCTCCATGTATTGGCCCCACCATTTGGTCAGCTGACTGGGAACAAAAAAAAATAAAAGCAATATGACAACTATTATTAAAGGTGTGTAAATAATTGAAACCTGCTTCGGTGGCCACATGATCTAAGGAGTCACTCTCGCAATATAATGGACTGCTGATGACGAGGAGATCAGGGTTCAAATCCTGGTTGGGTGTACTGAGGCTGGTTTTTCAAAAATATGTTTCTACTCTACCTCCATGCAAATGCAGATACACCTATTCTAGATTCAATCTTTCTCATCCTTAACTCATTAGCTTAATTAGTAAATATAGTATAACCTGAATAGGTAGGAAGACATAGTGCTAAAAAAAAAGTTTCAATTCAAAAACTTCTACTTGACTATGAAAAAAATTCAGTCTTTGACATTTATGAATATGGTGGTGGTGGTGGTGGTGGTGGTAGGGATGGTGGGGGTGGTGATGATGATGATGATTATAACAATCAATTGTTTCTCCACTCACACATCCTTGGTCTTGCTGACGTAGGTTTGTAGAGCAGCCGGGTCGTCGATGAGCATGCGAGGTACCTGAGACCTCTGTGTGTCTGCTCTCTCGTACATCCTGGCGGCCCCCGCCGTGTCCTCCCTTCCCCTCCAGATAGCTTGCATAGTTGTGGCAAGTGGCTCGCAGGTGGATCCTGTCATGCTCCTCTGCAACACGCATGGCTTTGTCCCACTCTCCCGCCGCCTGATACAGGGCATTCAGACGGTCGTATCGGCCGCACAGCTCGTAAAGTCTCTCTGCCTCATCCTAATAAACAAAAACATGGTTACAAGTCCCGAGCCCAGTTCCTCTGAACAAAGTTTAAAGCAAATAGTGAAACTCTATGAAACTCAGGAGTTTTGATTAAATCTTGTCAATTATAATCAAAGATAAAACAACTATATAAATACACAACAAAAAATATTATTTTTGTGTGAAAAATAAAAGGTTTGAAGAATTTGAAGGGCAAAAAAAGGGAAAAAAAAAAGACAGATGAGGTCAAATCTAAGATTTCTGAGTTCAAGTTTTTTTAATTCAAGTTGATCTCGTTTTTCATTTAAGGGATTCAAGGATATGAAAAAATATCAGAGCACGAGTTTTTCTTGTTTTGTCTTATTTTTAATAAATGTGTTTGTTCTCATTTCTAAATTTAAAAAAAAATATTCTCATACTTCCCTAATTTATTTCTAAAATTATGTTACTAAGAAAACTTCACAATTTGTTCTTTAACTTGCACACCGACTTAAAATGTCCCAATGTGCTTCATTATGACGACTCACCATAAGACCGAGATGCACAGCCAACATGGCAACTCTGGCCTCCAGTTCTGGCTCGTGGGCGGCTTGTCTGAGGGCCATAGCCCCTCTAGCATGTTTCATGTGGCCCAGGCAAACAGAGGCCACATCGAGGCGTTTGGTCTTCACGCACATCTTTGCCAAACTCTCCCAGACAACCTCACTGGAAACAAGTTTCACAAGAGGGAGATCAGGGTTTGAATCCTGGTCAGGTGTACTGAGGACAGTTTTTTCTAAATGGTTTTCCACTCTGTCTCCATGAAAATGTATATAAAAGGCATATTGTAAAATGAACAGGGCAGAAAAAGTCCTGATTTATAGAAGAATAAGATATCAGGACAAGTGTATAAGGAAGTTGAAAAAAATAATTGAGAAGCGATGATGAAAGTGAAATCTGAAGGAAATGGATTCAAAGCTTTATCTCCCTGTGATCGGCCGTCCAGTCTATAGCAGGAGTGCCACCTTTGGACCATTCAAACACCGGCAAGAGATGTTTGTTTGCGGACCTGCGTATACTTTTGATGGCTCTGAAAGCTTCGTCCATGTTTCCCGTGGTCATGTTGTAGCTGAAGTTGAGCACAGCTTCCCTTGTTGCCTTGTCACAACTCTCTAGTCCTTCAAAATCCCTCATTGCCATTCGTTTCACCAGCCCACCCTTTGGCAGCTGCGGAGAAAGATAATTAAAACAATCATTCGAGGTTGGAACAATCAAGAGAGAATCATTGCACTAGTTTTTTTTTTAGCACCGTGTCTTACTTCCCATTTGGGCTATACGCTTATGTACTAATTACGCTAATAGTTTTAGGGATTAGGAAGGTTATATTAATAGTAAGTGTACCTGTATTTGCATGGAGGGAGAGTGAAAAACCATTTTGTAAAAACCACCCTCAGTACACCTGACTTAATCTCCCCGCTATTGGCCGTCTAGTCTACTATAAGAGTAGCGCATTAGACCATGCGGCCACTGAAGTGACTGATCATTGCACTAGTGTTTATTAGTGTAAACTGTATGTATGTATGTATTGTATGTATGTATGTATGTATGTATGTATGTATGTATGTATGTATGTATGTATGTATGTATGTGTGTGTGTGCGCGCGCGCACAAGGCTTCAAAAATACCTTAGTTAAGCGGGTGAATTTAATTCAGAGTGGCCACCATAAAGGTGATTTTCAATTATCTATCCATATTAATACCGATATATTACCTACAAATTAACTCTTAAACTAGGTACATTAGCAGTTGCACTGTCTAAGACGTCAATCTTGCAATAGAGCCAACTAGGAGGTCGGGGTTCATATCCTCATCAGTTGTACTGACGACAGTTTTTTCTATATTCTTTCACTCTCTTCATCCATGCAAACAAGGGTACATTTTTTGGTTACTCTACCTTCCTCGTAATGTAAAAATGTGGATAGCCTGGACGGTTAGTGAGATAATGTAAAAAAATAAAATAAACTTTCCTATTTGGGAAAGATAGGTTTAAGTGGCTGAAGGCTAGTGTTAAGGTGTGAGTTTAGGGAATGCGAGAAAAGGGCATTGTTTTTGCAGGGTTTTTTTTTGCCAAAATAAAAAAAATATTGCTCCATTAAAAAAAAAAAGTTTAATTTCTACAGCTGGTGATATCAACAGTTATTGAATATCTGTCATGAGCATAGCGGCAGTAGACGAAACACTTTTTAAATGAAGAGAAAAAGTTGTTATTAAATATCAGGACACCCTTGACAGATATTCAACAACTGTTGAGGTCATCTTGCGAAAGAAATTAAACTCTATGTTTCTACTGGACCAATATTTTATTTATTTTGACAAAAAAAACTGCAAAAATACTGACTTTTTATCTTGTTCCCTACACACCAATTTTTAACACTATAGCAAATGCAGGGGAAAGTTGGTATGCCTGCACATGTAAAAATGTTATTTACCTGACTGGAGGGCTTGCTGAGCAACAAGTAGTGGGGGGTGCAGACCCCCAGCAGTTTATGGTGGTTCTCAGGGAGAGAATGCACATCTTGAACAATCAGACCAACCTCCGGGCAAGTGAAGAATGTCACCAGCACCACCTCGCCCTCCTGGTGACAGCAAAAACATTATATACGAGGGGGTGTGAACACACTTCGGTGGTTGAATGAACTTACGGTAGCCTTTCTCATCCCAAACACATAAACATAATTAGTGGTCAACCTTGCTGGTCTTGGGGTAAAGTGCTCGCCTCAGGACCCGATGTTCGTGGGTTCAAACCCAACCGGGTCGACAGATTTTTCTTGAGCGATAAAAATCAGTAGCACAACTTCCTTTGGAGGGGATGTAAAGCCGTCGGTCCAATGTCGATTGTGGCATGTAAAAGAACCCTGGAAGGTTTGTGAAAATACCTTTCCTGGAAAAATGGGTAGGTCCTTTCACTCTCGCTCATAGAAATTCTTGTGTGCTGATATAATCAGAAGGTTCAGAAAGTGCACGTTAAATATCCCAAATAAATTAAAAACATAATTAGTGCTTATGTATGACCCAAATAGATAATGAGACGCAATCAAATAATACAAGTATGCATCTTTTCCCTTTGAGTAAAGTTTGAATTGAGTTTACATGAAATTATTAAGTTTTAAATACGTTTGCACAATATAGAGCAATATTTGTATTTTCAATATTACTTGCTCTATGGCATTAGGAACTCGAAAGTTCATTGCCAAACTAAACTATGCCACCTATTCCTATCTTGAACCAGTTCTAACCAGTCCACCTCATTACACTCTATCTCCATCTAATGTTATCCTACAGACAGATACTACCAGTGGCAGGAAACTGTGCATGATGATGATGATGATGATGATGATAAATACTACATTCTATCCATCTACCAAGAGTCAAGACATAAGTTTGAACAAGCGGCTACAAAATTTAACAAAAAGTCAAGAAACAGACAAAAGCAGTATCTAAGTGATCACGATCTACCTCTAACCATGCTGCCTTAGTCCATTTGGTGTTTCATTCTCTTCTGCTGAAGAAGGGGACTGATGTAACCCGAAAATTTCATAATTACGTGTTTTGTGTTTGTAATTGTGAACGTTTGAGCAATACAGTTTTCTGATATGCATGTAGGCCTTTTCCTTCCATCCTCTTTTCAGTGTTTAATTTAGAGAGTAAGTATTGCAATCGTCAAAAAATTTATCTCAGGATTTTGATTCCCTAAACCAAAAAAAGTAATTTTCACAATACTGTCTGTATGCTGTCTGTATTTTAGCCTAGAGTTTAAACCATTTTACTGATTGGGCTATAACTTGGTATCTAGGGGGGAAAGGTGGTTTAACTTGGTATCTAGGGGGGAAAGGTGGTTTAACTTGGTATCTAGGGGGAAAAGGTGGTTTTTTCTCAAATTCAAATAACAAAAAAAAAAATCACACTACCTCTCGCCATTGGGTTGAATTTTATTTTCACAGATTTTGACTTGTCTTTTGTCTTACACTGTTGCCATGTGTAGCTTTTTCTGCAATCATTCAATTATTTCCGCATACCCCCAAACATCCTGGGTACCCCACTCTGGGAACCACCGGTATAGCGCAATGGTGTGGTTCTCTAACAAGTTGGTACCACTCTTGTTTAAGTTGTACTACATAGATAACAGCAATTGAATTAGATAGACAGGAAAGCTGTGCAGGGAGGTAGTAGGATAGGAACTATCTTTTGTTGAGGTTGGGGTTAGTCTAGAGTTACTAACGTGGTGCAAAGTTTCGGCTAGCCAAGTCCACCTGATTTACAGTACTTTCAACAGTTCTATAAATGTTCACTTGCCAGATGAATTGCATCAGCAATATGGTGTCTAGTTTTCAGCATTTCTAGTGTCATTTCAATAACTTATTTCATGTAGATAAATGTCAGTTGCAAACTAACTTGTTCCTGTGTCTTCTTTAGGATCGTGTTGGCAGGCATGGTAACAGTGGATGAGGACATCCTCCTCGAGTAGTGAGGAGTGTCCAAGTTGCTGGTATTCTTAGGTAAAAGTTTGGCCTCGCAAACCACCAATTTTGGCTCTTCTGCGTCCCATTGATGTGATAAGACAAACCTCCCTAAGCAGTCAAACGTCAAACTGAAACATGAGATATCATGAAAAATAAGTCTTACTTTAAAAACAATATACTAAATATTTCACTCCCTAGATTTTCATGTACTCAGCTCTAAAAACAGGTTTCTTAGCCTTTTTACAGTTAGATTGCCCAACATGTCCCTATACTCCCTTTGCTAGACTGTTGAAATTACCATCACCATCACCATCACCATCACCATCACCATTAGCACCACCACCACCAGTTCTATTAGGTACCTGATGACTTTAAAAGGTGTCAATAGCTTGGTTCTACTTAACATTTGGTTAGTTGGAACAGAACAGCTGAAAGAAAACTGTAAGGATTTCATCATATTTATAAAATTAAAAAAGAAACTGCAAGGGAGACCAAGAAAGAGATGGGAGGAGAAGATAACCAAGAGTGTGCAAATGAGAGGAGAAGAATGGCAGTGCTTAAAGGAGGAAGAATTGTGGTAGGATAGAGGAAGATGGAGGCATTTTACTAAACTGCCCTGGCCACAGGCTAGAAACAGTTGATGATGATTTTTATTTTTATTTTATTTATTTGAGGTATTGATATTTACTGTGCACTTTCTAAACCGACTTATTATATCAGCACATGATAGTGAGAGTGATCGAAAGGGCTTGCCAATTTTGCTGGGAAAGGTATTTTCACATGCATCCCGGCGCAGGGTTCTTTAACATGCCACAATCCCCTCCGAAGGAGGTTGTGTTACAGATTTATATAACTCAAGAAAAGTATGTCGACCTCAGCTGGGTATGAAACCCATGCAAATCGGGTGCTGAGACGAGCACTTTACCCCAAGACCACTGGAGTCAACGTCGGTTTATATATATATATATATATATCCAGCAAATCACAAATACTCAATCAAGTTACAACTGGTGAGATTTTCCCTCGCTGCCTCAATACATATTTAAACTGGCGATAGTTTATTCTGACCAAACAACTGTATTTTTAAACTGTTCAGAGATAAGAGTCCATCCCAGTTAAGAACTCCTGCTCTGAAATAGCACAATTTTCACTGGAATTACGATATTTAAATCATTATTATTTGATTTATTCAAGCCGATTTAACATAACTCATATTAAGACTTTTATAAAAGATTAACAAAGTTATTGGTTTTTGATAAGGAAGGATCAGGAAATGATTGTCAACTTAGTATAAATGGAAAACTGTTAGATTAAGTGAATGATTTTATGTATATGAGCAGAATGTTCTGTAAAAATGGAAGGATAGATGGTGAAATCGACAAACGGATGAATGCATCTCCAAGAGTAGTTGGATGTATGTGGACTATTGCAAAGAATGAGGTCCCGTAGTATCAAAAGAGGCAAAAATGGCAGTATATAAAAGTGTGTTAACACCAACATTGTTAGGTGGATGTGAAGCATGGGTTTGTCAGGAGAATCACAAGAGTAAGGTGAATGTGGTTGGAATGAGATATCTAAGAAATGTATGTGGAAAAACTCATATGGACAGAGTCAGTAATGAATGGGTGCTAAAGGAGTGTGGTAAGAAAGGGAATTCAATAAATAAATGAAGGTAAAGTGTGTGGCTCAAAAGGAAGGTAGGTCACGTAAGACGTGGCTAAATGTTGCAGACAAATATGTGAAAAAGAGAAACATTAAACGTTTTAAGAATAAAAGAGCATGTATGACTCGGTGTATGTATGTTGTTGAAGGGAAGGAAGTATACAAGGATAAGGAAGTGTGGAGAAAGTTAGTGAGGATGGATTAAGTATGAAGTTATGTTTTGAGCTATGTGCAAAATTTCTTACCTACCCTGTAAGGGAATGACATGATTATGTATGTATATGTATGTATATAACAAAGTGAAAGAAGGTGATAGAAACACATGTCATTAACAAGAAAAATAAATAGCCCACACTAGTGGACATGGGAATAAAGCCATTAGTCTTGTCTAGCCTTGTTTGCTATAGACACCGAGATTTAAATCTCGGCCAGTAAGCAGGTGAAGTGAGAAGTTTTTTTTTTTACTAAATGGTTTCCCCATCCCTCACAAATGTGGGTAAATTCCTTCTAAATTTCCCCTATCTCGTCAATACAACTTTAGTAAGGATGTGCGAAACTTTGACGTGGTTTTGAAACAAATATCAGCATCACTTTAAAAAAAATCTGGCTTCGACAATTATGAAGCTCTGACAGTAGAAATATTGATAGCTACAATATTCATACGTTAAAAATTTGAAGTAATAGAATTCCATGTTGTGATAGTAAATTGATTTATCAGAATAAAATTAAATATTACAAACATTGTTCAATAAAACATTTCCCAAGTTTAGTTTAGTGCATAAACCATTGTATATATATTTTTTAAAGCCTAAAATAACTAACATATATACATCCATTACTGTCCGAGTCAACTCTTTAGTCAAGCCATATATTTTTCACCACTGGCTTGCTAGGCCTGTCGTAGCTTCATACGCCTTACAATCCATCTTAAGACTAAGATAGGCACCACAGCCAGTCCTCACCTGTTAAACCCATATTTTCGTCAATGATACATTTTCGGCCATGTCGGGATTCGAACCCAGGACCCTTAACTCAATAGGCAGACACGCTACCAACTGAGCTACGGTGTAGGACTAAAACCACTAACTAAAAATAACTAAACTTCAATTCGGATTCGAAAATATTTCATATATTCCATTCGAGTTTGCTTCAAAATGAAAAAGTGAATTTCGCACACCCTATACTTTAGTTTGAAAATGTGGATGGTCTGGATGGGTAGTAAGACATGGAACAGAAAAAAAAATATAGGAACCAGGTAGCATGTTACATTGAATAACTTTTCCTCACCTGAATTGTTTTTAAGTTTACCTCTTCATGAAACAGTGTTGCATGTGTTGCACAATATCAATTAAATACAGTAGAGCAAAGCCTAGGTAAGGGCTTCGACAATTTTATTTAATGAACAACCATTACCATTTGCTTATTGAAACAATGTTATTTTATTATTGTTATTAAGATTAACAGTTAGCACTATGGATATTAATGGCTTAATTAAAATGGTTTGGGAGGTAAGAGGGCTGCAGAGGAAGTTGATTTAGAAAAACTACAAATGCATAAAGAATTGAGAAAGGATGGAAAAACCCCAGACAAGATTTGAGCCTACCAGACCCTTTTCGTCCCTGGTAATCCCGTTTTTTTTAGCACCATGTCTTATTACTTGTTCAGGCTACACGGCTATGTACTAATTACGCTAATGAGTTGAGGACGAGTAAAGTTGAAATTTAGAACGTATCCACATCATCTGTACATTTTGTGTGGAGGGAGAGTGGAAAACCATTTTGGAAAAAACCACCCTCAGTACACCCAATCATGATTCAAACCCTGATCTCCCTGTCATCGGCAGTCTAGTCTATTGTGAAAATGATGCCTTAGACTATTCGGCCACTGAAGCGGGTCTGTTTATTGTTTTCCTATGACATCTAAGACCAAGTAACCACCGACCCAGGTTAGAATGCTAAGACAGAACATGCCTGACTCACCTATCACCTGGTACGGAAGTACTGGTCATGGTCAACTCCGGGCTTAGCGAGTTCTGATACTCTTCGTTCTCACCATCATCCACACGGCCCGTCGAGAAGTTGAAATATTGCAAGGAGTCCGACTCTATGTCCCACAAGAAGAGCTTTGTGTCGGGAAGAAAGTTGGACTGCGTGAAAAATAAGATAATATATAAAATAGGGAGCAGATAACAGAAAGTGTAAGAATGAGAGGAAGTTGGCGATATTTACTAAACCGAACCAGCCACAAGTTGAAAACAAATGATGATAATAATGTTGTTGTTGTTGATGATGATGATGATGATAATGTTGTTGATGATGGTGATGATAATAATGTTGTTGTTGTTGTTGTTGATGATGATGATGATGATGATGATGATGATGATGATGATGATGATGATGATGATGATGATGATGATGATGATGATGATATGGGCGAAGCTTTGACTTGGCTTTAAAACAAATATCAACTTCGACTTAGCGCCGAGAAAAATTCCAGCTTTGACAAATATGAAGCTTCGCCAATAAAAATATCGACAACTAAAATACTCAATTTATCTTCACTTACTGCCATTCTGAGCTGTTTTGTACATTACAAATTAATATTTACATGTAAAAAATCTGAAGTAATTGAATTGCATGTTGTGATAATAGCTAGATTTATTAGATTAAAAATAAATACTATAAACAAATGCGCAATAAAACATTTTATGAGTAATTTTAGTGTGTTAGTTATATAAATATTAAATAACCACAATACATTTTTTCAAGAACAAAACAACTAATAAAAAATATCTGAGCTTCAATTCAGCTTCGAGAATATTTCATAGTTTCGATTTGAGTTCGCTTTGAATTGGAAAAGTGGACTTTGCACACCCCTAGATGATGACGTGTATGTGTTGGGAATCAGATTAATAATTACCAAGAATGAAGAGATGAATAACATACATACTGATAAATATGGTGCTATTGTTGTTATTAAATTTAATTCTGTATTATAAATATTTCTTAAATATAGGGTATTTTAGCGCTTTGTTTTTATTTCTTTACTTAGAATTAAAGTGGGTTTTTTTTTCTGCTGGTGGTACTGAAAAATTAAGATGCATCTTACAATCGATGGTGTCTTAGAATAAAAGAAATGGAGTATTTTAGATTTATACAATTTTAGTTTTAAAAAATTCACAAAATAATACTGAGAACAAGGGGTACAGTAGTATTAAATGTTACAATATGTCTAGAGTTCGGATTTTTATGTCATTACATATTTTAATCCCGCCAGTTAGAAGTGTAAACACCGAACTAATGGTGAATTAGGTTGTTTGGGACTGTAGTTTCAGATATAGTTTTACATTATCTTTACATATTTTACTGAATTCCACATGTTTTCAAAGAAATTACATAAAATTATATATTTTGAGAGTTTCTTAACTGTGGATTATTTTTATGTCTTTCTCGGGAAAAATACTTTTAAATGATGTGTCACAAATTTTGAGCTAACGTGTACTTTCATAAAGGAATATATCTAGCGAAGTGATGGTAGTGTGTTAAGTCCACGTAAGGTATGCTTAGTGAGAATTGTAGTTGCCATAATGTAACTTTGTGTCTGATGTCTCCCGTACTATGAAGGGGAGAGAATGTGGCATTGCTAGATAGGGGCCTCCACAGCACATCTCTCCAAGTGGCGTGTCAGTTTGTAAATACAAGTCGGCGAGTTATAAAAACTATAATTCTTGGATCTAATTTTTTTGAATCCTTGAATCTCAAATATCACATATGAATATTCGAATATCCGGAGGCCCCATCCATAATTTAAATATATTAAACCCACCTTTGCAATGCTAATGGACACTTTAGTTCCGTTACTGTTGCAGCTAGCCGAAATCACTTCCCCAAAGTCAGAGACAGCTTCTTCCAAATTTTTGGGTCTGAAATGAAGTTTTGCTTCCCTAAAGAAAAAAAATAAGTTTTATCAACATTGCATCAAATATTTCTACAAGAGAATGGAAGCAAATAAAGGAAGAAGATGGAGGTATTTTAATAAAATGACCCGGCCATTGGCTGAAAACATTCGATGATGATGATTAAGATTCTACAGCTATGGATTAAACAGTTTTCATGACTTTCCCCTGTCATAACAAGGATATTCATGATTTTTAAAATACATATGTCATTAAAACTGAGATTATCATAAGATTGTCAACAATTTGGATTTATTTGGTTATCTAATTCCTTATTAATGCCACATTCAGAGATTATATAAGCAGCTAAATTAATTAATGACATTTTCATGACCAAAACTTCAATTAATGACTTTTATGACATGTTGACACCCAATGCATCACTGTAAAATAATTTATTTACGTATATTTTCCGAACCAACTGATTATATCAACACAAGACTTATAAACTAACTTAAATCCAGAACAAAAACAACATCCAGCCCCCGGCCGTTAATTCATCACTGTGAAAAGGAAACCCAGATTTCACCAATGATCAATTTTTCAGCCATGATGGGAATCAAACCCGAGATCCTCAGATAGGTGTGCAGACACGATACCAATTGAGTTAAGCTCTTGGACTGGTGTAAAATAAATTTTACTTCTTATCGCTGACGTATTGATTAATAGCTGTTCCGCACCATTATGGACGAAGTCATCCAGTCAATTAATAAAAAGAATGAGAAAACAAATGATCTGGTCTTTGCAGATGATTTAATAATATGGGGTGGGTCAGAGGTTGAAGTACAGAAGCGACTGGATTGGTGGAAGGAAGCATTTGACAATTTTGGATTTAAAATAAGTAAATCAAATACAGTGTGTCTAACAATCTCTGGCGGTGAGCAGAAGAAATGAGATAGCTAAATGGAAAGTGGGAGACCATGATATAAAAAATGTAATTTTTAAAAGTATATTAGTGATGTAATCTCAAAGTAAAAAAATTGGCAGCGGGATCAAAGCGGCCGCGAACTTCTACAGTTGTGCCCACTAACTTCTATTGGACGAGAGCTTCCCCAAAAAGGCCAAAATAGCACTATATAAAACGTACCTCCTGCCCATCCTAGTCTATGGACTAGATAAAATCAGCAACCTCGACCAGGAGAGACAACAGCCAAATACAAGATGTCAAAATTAAATTATTTCAAATGAGTGTTCAGAAAACCATACTTGACAAAATCAGGAAAAAATGAATAAGCCTAAAAAAGGATTACAACAAAGTGTAATTGATCAGCTGGAAGTGACATGGCTGAAGTGGTTTGGTCATATATGTAGGATGGAACCTTAAAGAACGCCAATAGCCTATTACGAAAAGACGGTAGGGAGAAAGAGACCAAGATATATTTGGATAAAACAGGTGAAAAGAGACCTAGCCAAAAGAGGTACACAGTGTGAGAAGATACTGGAAGGGTTGTGGTGTGACAAGATTGCCTGGCCTGTTAGCAAATCCGGATTTATAATTGGTGAGGCCCTAAGCTATATAAAGTTTGGAGGCCCCTTGCTAAACAATTACACCAGAAGATCTAAAAAACAGCAACTTGAAAACATTATTTTCGTATGCCTTTTAATCATTCAATAGCGAAACATTTAAAGTGATAAATACCATTTAAATGAATGCATTTATTGATTACATATTTATCATTTAGTTGCCTTGACCTCTATCGTGGATTATAATTTCTAAATACCCAACCTCACATGAAAGAAAAGCAATTTTCCATGATAGAGAGTGCAGAACATCTTAGACTTTGCTGTACAATGCTGCCATCTATGTACAGTAAATGTAACTATGTCACTTCTTTTGTGAATTACATGTGATTTCTGTGATGAGCCCATGGTTTAGCACATAGATTTTATGGGCCTGCCGGTTTGGGGATAATTTAGCGAGCCCAAACATTTTACAGGAATACCAATTAAGTGGAAAAAAGTATATTATTTATATTCAGCACACATACAATTTTAAATCCCCCCCCCCCCTCCACTCAACAAATTCTGAAATTTTTTGAGGCACCTGCAGATTGTGAGGCGCTAAGCTGTAGCTTTTTTAGCTTAATCCTAAATCCAGCACTGCCTCCGAGTGGAATATCATTAATGATGATGTTGAATTAATTGAATAATAGTGTTTTGGTTATTGAGTGTGTCCTAGAATTGTGGTAAGTTTGAAATAAGCTGTTACTAACTTTAGCAAGCAATAAATGGGCAGAATTTTTATTTTGACGATAAATAACCTTTTGTTAAAATGTTTGAAATAAATTGTGACCGTAAAAGGGACCAACCTCCTGGTCAAATCCCAAACTTTTATGATGCCGCAGGATGTGGCCACTACAAGGAAGTGTCCACAGAGCTTCATAAATATTGGCTGTCCCTCGAGGTCGGTGAAGGGCAGCGTCTGCTTGACAGTACCCTGGAAAGTTCTTATTTGTATTCTTTCTTCCTGTAGAACCACAACACTCTGCTCATAGACATACACTGCCTCGGCTTCGCACGCAAACGAGCCTAAAATCAATGGTTCCAAGTTATTTGCTTTTACAGTACAGAGGTATTAAATTCAATTAAATGGTTTAGTTAAGAAAATGCACAGGGTTAGATTATGAGGAGTATGTTAGCTATCATGAGAAGAAACAGGATAAGGAATTAAATCATTCCAGGAGGGAAGAGTGGAAGTACAGGGAGTACATGAGATAGGGGAGGAAGAAAGACAGATAGTATGGATGTGTAGTAAGAATGGAAAAGGTGAGGATGCTAACAAATAAGTAGGAGGAGCAGATAACAGAAAATGTGCAAGTGAGATAAGAAGAATGGAAGCAATTAGAGGAGGAAGAATGGGGGAAGGAAGCCCGAAGGATAGAGGAAGATGGAGGCATTTTACTTTAAACTGACTCGACCACAGGCTGTAAACAGTTGATGATGGTGATGATGAATATTGCTTGTTTACAATCAGTTGCACCTGCTTGTTGAATATGGTCTCACACTATTATCTGTCAACAATTAATTCGTTTTAATATATATATATATGTTAACCCCCATTCGTGAATTTGCCCAGTTCATGAATCAGGCAAATTTTTCATGAATTAGGTAGCTCCAATCGTCCCTCACAACAAAGAGATTGTAGCTGTATAAAAGTATCTCCCACACAAAGAGACTTGAGCCTGTATAAAAGTAGCTCCCACATGATAAAGTGACTTGGCCTGTATAAAAGTATTTCCCACATTACAAAGAGATTAGAGCTGTATAAAAGTAGCTCCCACATGACAAAGTGACTGGACCTTTATAAAAGTAGCTCCCACATGACAAAGTGACTGGACCTTTATAAAAGTATTTCCCACATGACAAAGTGACTGGGCCTGTATAAAAGTAGCTCCCCCCATGACAAAGAGGCTTTACCCGTAGAAAAAGGTTTCTTACCCGCGACATTGGCTGTGAGTTTGACCTCTTCGCCTGAGGTGTCGGTGGTCAGCTGGTAGACCACCAAAGTCTTCCTACTCCAAACCACCACATGGTCTGTACAGACAGACACGCCACTCACTTGCAAGTCAGTCTTCAGTCCCAGGGAGGGGCAACTGTCCTCCGAGAGGACTTCCACTAGAAGATTACTAGGGGACACTTGGACAGCTGACACCTAGCAAGAATATATTTTATAACTTTTGTAAAGAATGTATCTCTTTTCCCTTCAGGAGAAATAATTGTGTTTAGCATGGCGAAGAGTGGAGTGCAGGTTGTGAAAAGGAAAAGACCTAGAAACGCTATAAAGCTAGATCAGGGTGTCCAGCCTACCTGTATTTTAAAATTCCCAGCATTCTGGTGTATTAAGGATGGTTCTTCCACTCTCTCTTTCTCTCTTTCTCTCTCTTTCTCTCTCTTTCTCTATCTTTCTCTCTCTCACTCTCTTTCTCTCTCTCCCCATGCAAATGCCGGTTCACTTTCTCTAAATTCAATCATCCTCGTTCCTAACTCATTAGCATGATTAGTATATATGCATTTAGCCTGAACAAGTAGTAAGACACGATGCTAAAAAAAAAATGCCTTGACTATAATGAAATTTAGCATGGCAAAGTGTGAAGTGACGGTAATAACAAGTAAGAGGGTAAGGCCTAATAAAGCTATAAGATTGGATAGAGTAAAGCTGAGAAAAGTACAGAACGTAAAATATCTTGGAAGCGTGATTGAGTAGAAAGGTTGAAGTAAAGAGGATTTAATGAGAAGAGGACAGCAGGTAGAGTTGTTCTATAGGTGTGTAAGAGACCTGCTAGGGAGAAGAGAAGTGCCCTTGAAGTGTAAGGAAGTGTAGTACTTTGTATCCACTGCCACACATGTAGAAGAAACATAGACATTGAATGTAAGAGAGACTAGGAAAGTGGAGACCATGGGAATAAAGTTTGCGAGGACCATGTTAGCTGTCAAGAGGAAAAACAAGATTAAGAATGAAGTTACCGGAAAAACTGAAGGTACAGAGAGTACATGAGATAGTAGAGGAAGCAAGACTGAGATGGTATGGGTGTGTAATGAGGATGTTGGAGTACATGAGATAGTAGAGGAAGCAAGACTGAGATGGTATGGGTGTGTAATGAGGATGGGAAAAAAAAGAGAGAATGCGAAAGAAAATGTTGGAAATGAAGTATGTAGGAAAAAGACCGCAAGCGAGGCCAGGAAAGAGATGGGAGGAGTAAATATGATAAAGTGTTCAAGTGAGAGGAGAAGAATGGAAAAAATTAAAGTAGGAAGTATGTGTAACAATATTGATTTGGACCGCTCTCATTTATTTAAAAAGTCATGGATGAAGGTATTTCTTTAAAGTATCGTATGTAAATTATCCTTTTAAGACTTCATCCGTGGAGAATCACGCGCTTTTCAGGAATAATCTAGAAGAATTGCACCATTAAAACTTATTTTCTAAATTCAAAATTTCACTCCGTAGTATTTACCAAACAAGCAAGAGAAGCCAGCTCCCTATATCCAATAGGAAGCTAGCCTTCAAAACACCTGTCGCAGGGACACCCTTGATTGGTTGGTCTTGACACTGGTCACGAGAGGTCAAAGGGGCAAGGGGCACGTCGCATATAAGCTGTGTGTGCGTATGAATATATAGAGAGTGCCGGTGAAATAGATAGAGTAGACATACATATAGAGAAAGTGCTGGCAAGAGAGTGTGTGTCGACGACATAAAGAGAGAAGTCACATAAACAGACAGTACATAGTTTGTATCTTAAATAAAAGTGTATAAGAAGATATAATCATTCCAATAAATTGTGTGCAACATCAACAGTTGTATTTATTACATAATAATAATAATAATAATAATAATAATACCGTAATATCATAATTGGCACTCGACCACGGAGCTACAAATACCAGTTATATCACAAACATTCCGTATCATCATAATTGGCTCCCAATCACGGGGTAATTATCAGTCCAATAATTCCATATCATAATAATTGACGCCCAATCGCGGGGTGAATAATTCCATATCATCATAATTGGCGCCCAACGTGGGGCCGTAATACCATAATTGGCGCTCGATCATGGAGCTATAAATACCAATTATATCTCAAACATTCCATTTCAACATAATTGGCGCTCGACCACGGGGCTATAAATAACCAATTATATAAGAATAATTCCATATCATCATAAATGGTGGAAGGATTGAGGTAGATGGAAGCATTTTACTAAAATGACCCGGCCACAGGCTGGAAACAGATGATGATGATGATATGAGAATTATTGTAAAGTGAAAAAAGATGCAGGAAAGAATGTTTATTTATTGGAATGAATGATTATTTATTTTATGAAATTTATCATGGTTTTCAGTCAAAAAAAAGTACAGTTAATAATTTACACTATGGCAGTAATAACCGAGTTTCTTCAAGATGTTGCCATATTTTATTCAATGGCAGCAGTAAAAAGTGTAAAAAATTTTATTTTTTTGTTCCAATTATTTATTTCAAAGAATTATACTCTAAATATGAAGTTATTTTACAAATTCAAAAATAAATAAACTAACAAAAATACTTTTGGAACAAAAGAGGCCCAATAGAAGAAATATGTCAGTGAAAGAAAACATAAATACAAACATGATAACTTTAAGAGGTTAATTTTCCCACGTTGATATGAATTTTTTCCTCATCAATTTCGATCACTTTTTTTTTTCAACATCACATCTTACTACTCTTTTGAGTAACACACATATGTACTAACTAAGCTAATATGCTAGGGATGAGTAAGGTTGAATTTAGAGGAAGTGTCAAGTGTAATCCACATTTGTGTGGAGGGAGAGTGGAAAACTCACCCTCAATACACCCATCCGAGATTCAAACCCCGATCTCCCCATCATTCCAGACTAGGCCTGTCATAGCTTCATATGCCTTATAATATAATTTAAGGCTAGGACAGGTGCAACATACAGTCCCCGGCCGTCAATTTATCACTATGAAAGAGTAAGCCCACATTTCACTATTTTGAACCTGAGACCCTTAACTCAGTAGACAGACAGCATGCTGTCAATTGAGCTAAGGTGTCAGATGGGAGTGTGGAGAGGAGTGGAGTGGAGTGGAGTGGATTGGAGTGGATTGGGCTGGCGTGGAGGAAGAAAAGTGGTGTGAGGATAGAAGTAAATGGAGAGGCTTTTGTTTGAGACAGACCCTGCCAGTGGCAGGAAACTTTGCTTGATGATTATATATATTTATATAATTAATTATATTTTGTTGAATCTCCGATTTGAAAGATTCATTCCCACAAATAAAAACCACATGCGAACTCACCCCGTGACTGTAGTGCGCAGACAGCGTCTGTTCCTTGAGCACATACACTCTAATGATTGTGTTGACGGCCAACAGAGGCTCTGAGTGAGCCCATGAGAGGAACTTGATAGCCCCGGGCACACTGCACGCAGTCTGCTGCACCCAACCCTTGCTGGGATCACCTATAGAGGTGCTGCTTCCAGGTCCCAGGTCTAACTCCGGCAAGGGCGGGGAGTACTTCCACATCACAATATTTCCAAGGTTGGTACCTCCACAGAGAACCCCTGTATCAGAGAGAGAGAGAGAGAGATCATATCACTCATTTATTTCAAAACAATCACAATGCAAGTATGGATGGACCACTTAACTATTTTGCCGATCATGCTAATGCTGATTATTTGTTGCCGATTGGGATGATCATCAATGTCGATAATTTAGTTTATTTAATTTAAAATATTACAAAGATAATATGTATAATAAGACAGTGTAGAAAGAATGTATAATAATGTAATTTAATTGAAAGTGAAGGAAGCCAACCTCATAGGACAGTTAGTCTAGGCGTAGATAGAAAATAACACTTCTCTATTCATTTTTTCTCTTATTCTTAAATAATAATTATCATTATCATCATCATCATCATCATCATCATCATTATCATTATTATCATTATTATCATTATTATCATTATTATTATTATTATTATTATTATTATTATTATATTATTTAGCACCGTGTCTTACTACCCGTTCGGGTTATACGCTTAAGTACTAATTACGCTAATGGATTAGGAATTGGGAAGGTTGAATTTAGAGGAAGTGAACCCGCATTTGCGTGGAGGGAGAGTGGAAAACCATTTAGGAAAAACCACCCCCAGTTCACCCGACCGAGATTCGAACCTTGATCTCCCCGTCCTCCGCAGTCGAGCTCAGCACGACTAGAGCGTTAGCCAACTACGCCACCGAGGCGGGTTTAAACTATTATACTACTACACTTCAGAGAAGTGTGTTTTTCCATGAGAGAATGCAGTAGTCCTCACGTTTCTGTGAGCAATAAGCCAGCGAAGTGAAAGCCTCATTGGGTGCAGCTGCAGCACCAGATGGGGATGTCGTTTCCAGAAGATAGTTCTCGCCAGTATCCAGGTCCAAACATCGCACCAACATATCACCAGTGGTGACTGCCACCAACCCTGGCCCCGCCCAGACCATGCTTGTTTCTTGAGATCGGCCACTTAATTTCACCTGAAAAAAAAATTTAAATTCTAACGGAAGTTGTGTTTTTAAATATCTTGAGCAAGAACCCCATTTTCTAATCTCAACAGTTATTGAATATCTCTCATGAGCATAGCGGCATTTGGTGACAAACTTTTTAAATGCAGAGAAAAAGTTGTTATTAAATTCCAGGACACCTTTGACAGATATTAAAAAACTGTTGAGATTAGCATGTGCGGAAAACTAAACTCTATGATTCTATAGAAGAAATATTTGATCTATTTTTGCCAAAAATTGTTTATGCTATAAAAACTTCGAAAATACTGTCCTAAACTCACGCTCACTAGCACCCCATCTTAAGCAAGAACCCCATTTTCACTTTAAAAAAAAGAAATAATAGGGAATGAATTTTAAGTTAAGTAAATGCACTGGCCCACATGCACTAAAGAAGATTTGAACACTTTTTTTTTCTTTGCCCTACATCTTTACTACCATTTCAGACTATACACAAATGAGTTAGGGATGAGCAAGGTTGAATTTTATAGGTAGTGTATTCACATTTGCATAGAGGGAGAGTGGAAAACCATTTTAGGTAAAAAAAAACAGCTCAGCACACCCAACTGGGATTCGAACCCTGAATTCCCCATCATCAGTATTCTAGCCTTCTGTGATAATGATGCCTTAGACCATTCGATCACCAAAGCGGGTGACATGAACCATTTTACTTAACTAAGATCAAGGAGTGAGGTAACCATGATAGATTTTATTTAAGAGGACAGCCATTACCTCTTGTTCCTGTGGTAGCAGTCTAAGTGGGAACAATTCTACTAGTTTCATTTTGCAGGAAATTCATTGTTATTTTTCACGATTTTATTTCTTCTATTTAGACTAAAATTAGATCACTAGTTTAATGGTCTAAGGTGTCACTCTCAATAGAGAATGAATTACCGATGCGGGGGCGCAAGGGGGTAGAGGGGGGATCAGGGTTTGAATTTCAGTCGAGTGTAATGAGGGTCGTTTATTCTGAATTAGTTTCCAACCTCTCTCCACACAAATATGGGTACACTTCCTCTAAATTCAACCTTTCTCATCCCTAACACATTAGTGTAATTAGTACATATGTGTACAACCCAAATAGGTAGTAAGACGCGGTGCTAAAAAAAATAGAATAATAAGGCCTACAAACTCGCTAGAAAATAGTAAATATATAATTAAAAGTTTAAGACCCAACCTATCAGAGTAATCTTTAGAGTACAATAAGCCTCTTTTTCACCTGTATAAGGGCCTTATGCAGGCAAAGCATTACTTATTTAGATAATGTTTTTTTTAATGTAGACTTTTGCATTTACATTTTTCTGGCAAGCATGTAGACCTTGCCCTTCAATCCTTGTTTAATTTTTATTAAATATTCATGCAAATGTGGGTTCACTTCCTCTATAATCAACCTTCCCAATTCCTAACCCATTAGAGTAATTAGTACTTAAGCATATAACCTGAATGGGTAGTAAGACGCGGTGCCAAGTATTAATTAATTGAATATAAACATTTAGCTACCTTTTTATATTCATTTAACACTCGAACAGACGCACTGGGGTATACAGTACCCCAATTCGATATTTGGTGGTGTGGCAACAGTGTCAGGTGCCTGAGGTGCATATTACTCTTTCTATTCCTAGAACGTGACCTTGGCTGCCTGTTATTGTATTTGGAATTAAATTAATTTAATTATTTGACTGTAATTTGAAAGAAACTCATTGTTGAAGCATGATATACCCCACGCACCAGCTCAAGCAACTCCATGGTGTGAGCCCGCAAGAAAGCTATACCGACCAAATGGCAGCTCCTGTTTGCAATGATTGTGCCAACATTTGTGGATAGAGGGACTCGTGTGGTCAGCACAATTAGCCCTTTGGCCGTTAATTTCAGTTTTATAAGCCAGAGCTGCTACTTCTTTATTCAAGTAGCTCCTCATTTCTCCTCAAGAGGATGAGTTTGACCTCTTTCCAGATCTCTTGCTTCACAGATAAATTTTTGGAAGCATCAAGGATCGAACCCGGGACCTCTTGTAGCCAGGAACTCTAACCACTAGACCACAGAGGCAGTTATCTCAAGCTACACAAGTTTTTTTACTTATCAGATTGGTGTTTGAACAACTATTCCATTGTTTAGTCTTTCACAGTCAAACTAATAGTAGCTTTTTTTTGTTCGCCTATTTAAGCTACAGTCCTGGGTTTGATTCTCACAACAGAGCTATAAAGTTGTAATTGGTGAATCTACAGTTCGAGTTCTGATTGTTTTTTGTTTTGTATGCCTCGTAAATAAGTCAGTTCATAAATTGTGTGTTGACTAGCAAATTGTCTTTAGAAAGTGCGTGTTCTCATTATGAGAAGAAAAAAAAAGCCATTTTGGAATATATCTCCCACAAAAATTGGTTTTAATATTGCAGGAACTTACAGATGAAGACTATTCTATTCCCTATTTTTTTTTAAAGTATTTAATTCTTTTTCTTTCAATAAATTGAATTAAAAAAAGCCATTTTGGAATATATCTCCCACAAAAATTGGTTTTAATATTGCAGGAACTTACAGATGAAGACTAATCTATTCCCTATTTTTTTTTTAAAGTATTTAATTCTTTTTCTTTCAATAAATTGAATATGTATTGTAGGTTTATTCACATAGTAATTTGTATCAGTAAAAATTAGCAAAATAATAGCCTAATCCATTTTTTTGGTAAAAATCTGAAAATATGTCACTTTTAAAAAAAGCCCCATGCTATGAAACATGGCACTTTCTATTTAACTAAACAATCGATATTATCTATCAATTGGTTTTATTCAATTTAATGGAATGTGTTTAAATCACATCAAAATAAAACAAAACACACAAAAAATTTTAAAAATAATTTATACAAGTATTGATATTACAGTGAAAAGTGATTGGGGTATAAAGTACCAAACACACCTGCTCATGTAAAATATACCGGCATGCTCGTTCAAGGGTTGAAAAAGTGATCACAATTATTTACTCTCATACCTTCATAACTTCTGACAAATTTCCTTTAGAATCAACATTGAACTGTCCAATATTGAGTCCTTCTGTCATGACGATGAGACAATCCTTTCGCTCGTGGAAAAGAAGTTTCTTTAACATTGAACCATCCGTGTTGAGAACTTCAGTGCAGGTTCCTTCCTCATTGAAGTAAAATAAAACACCTGTACAGGAAACATCCATTCAGTTTCATTTCCTGTTTTTGTACTTTATGTTAAATTGGTCCTTTGTTAAGTTTACATTTATGTGTCCTACCCTTTTAGCTTCCTTCTTCGAGGAAGTTGTACTGCACATTTTCAATCAAGAGTTCTGATAGTTCAAACCCTAGGTTAAAGGTAGGGCGTGTGCCAAGTCCACTTTTTCAATTCGAAGCGAACTCAAATCAAATATATGAAATATTCTTAAAGTCAAATCAGAGTTCGAATTTATTTTTTTTAGTTGTTTTACGCTTGAAAAAGTATTATATTGTGATTATTATTAAAATACTGTACTTTATGCACTAAAATTACTTGGAAAATTGGAAATTGTTTGTAACATTTTGTTTTGATCTGACAAATCAAGTTATTATCACAACATCCAATTCAATTACTTCAGATTTCTTCTATATTAATATTAATATAAAGTGTACAAAACAGCTCAGATTGACAGTAAATGAACAGAAATTCAGTATTTTACTGTCAATATTTTTACTTGCGAAGCTTCGAAGCCGGAATTTTTTTCGAAACAAATTCGAAAATGATATTTGTTTCAAGGCCAGACGAAGTTTCGAAGCTTCACACATCCTTAGTTAGGGGATTGGGAGTTGTTAAGTATAGGCTGTTTTTCTATTTTAATTGTGTTGGTTTCTTTAACTTGTTCTCATTCCTGTATATTGTACCTTATTTCATGAACGATGGATAGAAAAATATAAAAGGAACAAACATAATATGGCTTTTAGAATAATAATAAGAACACAGTTCACACGTTACATTGCTGCCACTGGACAAAGAGGTAATGGTTGCCTCTTAAAGAAAAACGATCGTTACTGCCCAAACCCTAGACCTAGATTTAATTCTATCAAAACTCTTCAGGAGGTAGTGTGAACGTAATGCAACTTCTTAAATGAAGAAAACAACCAAAAAGGGAGACAAAGGAAATTGGTAAAGAATGATAGGACACTCAGATATGATCATGTAAAGGAACCAAAAAATATGTTTTCTATGCAACTTTCCTGTACCTTCCTCCAAATACTTACAACGAAATACTTCAAATTCAGAGAAAAGGGGTTTTCCTTAAAGAGATATCTTATTTTATGAAGAGAGACAACTTCTGCAGTTATCAGACTCACCTGTTATGGAGCTGACATAGAAGCATAAGTTATCACTGCCTGCCTGCATCATGATTCTTTGCCCTGCTGTTCGAGGGCGCCATGCACTGAAAAGGTCTAGCGCTCTTTCGTCGCCCGCCACGGCGGCTTTCGCCAGACCACTGGAGAGAGCGACAAACTAATATTGATATCTCACAAGGACCAATAGAGACAGATAAAATTATTAAGCTTTTAAAATTTGTGTAAGGCATTGCATCAAAATTAGTACAAATGTTGGATTAAAAGGTTTATCTTGATTTTTTATAAAAACTTGGCAAATTGTTTGAAATTTATATTTTCTCAAATTCGTGCCTTAATTTTAGCTATGACTCCCATAAAGTATATTTTAATTTTTTTTCCCATTAACCCTCAAGCTGGGGGTATAACGTACCCCAATTTTATATTTGTTGGTATGGTAACGCTGTCGGGTTCCTGAGAAGTGTGTTTCTCTTTATATTCCTTCAATGTTAACATAACTGCCTGACGGTATAGTTGGAATTAAATAAATTTAGTTAATCGTCTGTAAATTGAAGCTACTTGAATCAAACTCAATGTTGAGGCAAAAATTGGTAAAATGGCTGATCGATCCAACCCCAACTATTTAATGGCTTTTATCAACCAAAATACCAAATTATGTTTTTAAATAAAGCCCATATTACACAACTTNTTTGATGACTCGTTGACTAACATTAGCTTGTAGCCATATGAATGCTACAAACTTAAAGAGTGCAAACATGATAATTTGCTTCAAGTGGCTTCAGCACAAGCACACCAACCGTTGTAATGGTACTGTTTTGGACCCCTCTCATTTATTTAAAAAGTCATGAATGAAGTGTATTTTTCTTTAAAGAACTGTATGGAAATTTTCCTTTTAATACTACATCCATGGATGATCAGGTGTTTTCAGAAGTAATTTCAATATAATACGTTTTAAAACTTTCTTTGTTTAAAAAAAACCTCCTTCATTCTATTTGAAAATCAGGTGATATGCTGGCTCACTTTAACCAATAGGAAGCTAGCCTTCACAACACCAGGTTGCCAGGAGTTCTCCTATTAGTTGGATTTAAAATTGGTGACAAGGGGTGCAAGAAGCAAGGGGTAGGTCATATATAAGCAGCTTGTGCGTATAGTAATCCAGAGAAAATCTAAGTCTGTAAAAATCACTAGCTCTGGCTCTTTGTGTCAATTCGTAAATGAACAAAAAAACTCTATCATTGTATTATTAAATTTAAAATACTGAAAGTGCAATTAACAAAATAAATCGTGTACAACATTAATTTTCTATTAATTTCAACAAATAACCAATAAGTAATCCCATAGTAAGAAATACATATATAATCAGATTGTCATAACCATGTGATACCGAGTGCGCGGTAAGGCATGCACAGGTCCATATCCGCATCATAAAAACTGGTATCACTATACCATCAACATACTCTTAACAAATCATAGATATTTTTACTTCACAAACCACAAAAAATTAAATATCCATATTTTCTTTACTAAGAAAGTTTATGCCACTCTTGTATTCTATTTAAAACATAAAAAGTTTAATGTTTATGATTTAGAAGCCATAATTAATTT
This sequence comes from Timema bartmani, assembly GCA_902151455.1. NCBI lineage: Eukaryota > Metazoa > Arthropoda > Insecta > Phasmatodea > Timematidae > Timema > Timema bartmani. Next base: position 308,998 of record CABFWB010000330.1, on the reverse strand, counting down.
TAGCATTTGAGAAAAAATAATAAACCTAAAAACAAAGATATAATATTATGTAACCTAGCATATTTGTCTAAAGGGTTTGAATTGTGTTTTAAAGTAATTAACCCTTCCCTGGCGTGGGTGTTGAACAATGCCTTTGTTGGTCCAAATGTTTCCTGGCACGGGCATGATTAGATGTTCCAGTGCAATGAGTTATTGTAATGCCATCTACCAATGAATCACTGTACTTTGAGCCAGTCTGAATACTTCATATTGAAGCTAACAGATGGAGCTACCAGTTCAATGCTATACTATGACCATGAATAAAGTAATAAATGAGAAAATAAATCAATAGCAAAAATATTTGTCGGTTAAGAGGATACAAGTATAAAAATGGCTGGCAAAATTGTTAATAAATAATGAAGTTATGATTATTTGAAGTAATTATAACCCAAATAGGAGCAGCTCTTTTAGCAAGAAATACATTTTTTTAAATGATGGCATGGGGAAACATATTTTAACTTTTAATGTAATATACATAATAACTAATAAGAAATATGAGGTTTAAGAAAATTAAAACATTTTATTCTAGTGGTACACAATTAAATGAAATGGGGAGTGGCTGGAATATGTTGTCAAAACTTCTCGTTCACAGACAAAGCACTAAATTTATTTATGCTTCTTTCATTCGAAAATACTTACTTGACTCCTTTACCTAAAATATCAAATAAGTTCATAACAGTAACGAGAAACATTAAATAAAAATAAATCATAAGACTTTGACCATAGATTATAAGAACAGTACAGGTTTAATAATAAATATTAGACAAAGTTTATTTTATGCACAAGCCCTTTCACCTTTGATCTTCTTGTATTATGGGTTACCGAGTACTGTATCCAAAGAAAATGCATTATGAACCTTGAATATATCAATATAACCCAGAATGGCAGCCACACAATTTAACAACCATCTGTTATCTCAATATTGTGATTAATTAATGAAAAAAGTTCCTATTGCAGTATTAAAAGTTATGTCTTTTCCATGGCATAAAATAATTCTTCCGGCTAGCATTTAAAATATTTGGGTTAGTTTAAATGATTTAACACTGAATGAAAATAAAGAGATTCATTAATAAGTAGAGATATGCAATGGGTGAGGTTATTTTTAGAGAAAAGTGGTGCTATTTTTCTCAAAAAGCGATGATATTATATGCTGAAAGGGATATTATTTACGTAAATACTAGTCAGATTAGTATTTATTTTTAAAAAACTAGGATATAGCTGTCTAAATTTTTCGTTCATATTGTGTATTTAATTATGTATTTACATTCGGAGAGAAATCAAATATAAATACGCACAAAACCTTTCACACTTAGTAATGTTAAACTCGATATCTCAATATCATTACCTTCAAGTTTTACAAATAGCGTTATCGAAATAATGGATTATCAATTTAGGTTTAGACCAGACAGTAACATGTTGTCATAGAAGATTAAACAACCATCAAATAAGAAGAAGGGATAAAAATAAAGAAGATACAATTTTGTCCATCCATACACAAGTATATTATGGTCCTTGCTTGGACCTAGCATGAAATCTTCTAAAAGCTGAAAACAAAAAATTGATCTATCGAAATCCAAATTTAAGTATTGAAATGTGTAAAAGTATAAATTGTGATTTTTAATTGTTAACCTTTAANGAAATCCAAATTTAAGCATTGAAATGTGTAAAAGTAGAACTCATGATTTTTAATGTTAACCTTTAAAAAAAACACCTAAATCCATAATGTGATCCCTTTTATACCTAGTTAAAACCAGCAAAAACCGATGCTATCCATACAAACTGAAGCCCTGACATTGCGCTATCGCCACTGTTACGAAGTTGAGAATTATATTGGATGTCATGGTATTTGTCCAAATCACAACGAAATTGTGTTTATTTAGAAAAAAAACCCACCTTAAATGTGTGTTATTCACATGAAAACAGTAGAATTTGTGTAAAAATTCACTTTATCACAAATGCGAATTTTGCATGTCCCTATTAACATATATACCTTATGCCTTAGCATACTATTCATCCTTTAGTTGCATATTAATTATGATAAAACACTTTTACACTTTTATTATAAATGGGTTGGATCCACTATTTTACGAATGTGAATCCAAATCTTGGAAAATATTATGAACATAAGAGGAAATATAAATATGATGGAATAATAGCAAATACAAATGGTTATTAAATGTTAACATTATTTCTTATAATCCATTCATTATAACATTCATACATTCATTTGAGTGTTAAATGATTGGTCTTGGGCCTGGTTGTTAATTACATCCTATATTGAAGCTCTAAAACAAATTTCACTTGAAAAAAAGATAGTAAAAAACTTGAATCTTAAATTCTAGATTTTCTCGAATCCTCAAATATCAAATAGCCTTAAGAATTTGAGGGATTCAAAGGATTTGATCTCTAATAAATAAGCAATAACGCATTCTCAACGCATACAAACATAATATGGTATCTCTAGATACATTATACGACCCTACAGTGAGACAAGAAAAATTAATCTCTTGATACATACATGATGTGTGTGTACACGCATGCATGTGTGTGTTCATTTTTTTAAAAATATTTGTGCATTTTCTTCGCTTCATTAACCTGTACAATCAAGAACCTACCTTTGTTAAAAACTTGATTGATTTTTTTTAGAATGTAGAGTATCAGTAAGTATCAAATAAAATAAACTTTAGCAAACATATTGGCAGCGTATAAGATATATTATCGTATATAATGAACAGTTGTCTCACCTGATATCAATACCTGGCTGGTTCTTACGAAAGGTGATATGAACCAGAGGATCCTTAAGTTCATGATGAAATAGTGTGAGAATCTGCCCCCTGGCATCCACCTTAGATCCCACCAAGGAGCCTGCCTAAAGAAACCAAAAAACAAAACTTATTACATAATATAGCAATAAAAAAAATTTTTTTAAATCTGTTTAGAGCTAAATTAATTTTTTTCGAGTACCATATATTGGGGTATTCCCTGTATAGGTGGGCGAATAGTCTTTTTATTTGTCCCTCGCAATAGGCTTGATTGTCAGTGATGGGGAGGTCAGAGTTTGAATCCTGGTCATGTATATTTAGGCTGATCTTTACTAAATAGTTTCCCACATTCTGTTAATGCAAATATGGGTATATTTTCCATTAGTTTAAATATGTGGTTGGCACGAACAAGCAGTAAGAAACAGAAAAACCTGGTTACTTACAAGGCTGTGGTGTAAGAGTCGAAGGCTGGAGTACCAACTCCACAACCCTGATTACTTATGACAGTGGGGTAATATTTAGTTTTAACACCTCGTCTTACTACCCGTTCGCATTATACACATCTTTACTAATCACACTAATGGATTATGGATGAGGACATTTGAGATTAGAGTAAGTGTACCAGCATTTGTGTGAAGATAAAAGAGTGAGAAACAAATTAGGAAAAAACCACCCTCAGTATATCTGACCAGAATCAAACCACAATCTCGTCATTGTCAGTCTAGTCTAGTGCGAGAGTAGTGACTTGGAACACGTGGCTCACCAAAGCGGGTTCTAATTTAATTAATAGATACAATACATTTTAATACTCTTACAGCATCACTCAATGGTTTCACCCGTTCAATGTTATCACTTTCACACGATGAGGACAAGGGATAGCGACTGCTGCCCGTAACTCACAAAGAAACAATCATCTTGATACTTCCAGCAGGCAAGACGCTTCTCTCTTGCATGTCCATTGTGAGGCAGCAGCCATAATACCAACCATTTCCAAATATATAATTGAAATATACATTTTGACAAGTTATGTTTTTAAAATGTCAATGTCATACATAGTCCCTACAGATAAAGAAATGTAAAACTTTTTTTTTTAGTTTCTAATACTAAAATTAGCTCTCTTACTGATGTGAAAAACTTAACCTTAAAACATTTGAAGGAAAACCTCTAATTCCATATCATCATCATCATCATCATCTGTTTCCAGCCTGTTGTCGGCTCAATTTAGTAAAATGCCTCCATCTTACTCTATCCTTCCTCCTTTAATTGCTTCCATTCTTCTCCTCTCACTTGTACACTTTGTTATCTGCTCCTCCCAACTGTTTCTTTAGTTTCCTTGCGGTCTTTATCCTACATACATCATCTCCATCATTCTTTTTGGCATCTTTTCCTTTTTTATCCACATTACATGTCCGCTCATGATACAGTGCTATGCTATATGTCTCTCTCTCTCTTTTTCTTTATTTTTCAACCTCTTTCTTTATAGGATGCATAGAATATATAGATATAATATATATTATTACCTCTATCATTGTTCAGGCAGTATTGTCATTGTTTTGCTATGTTAATTTGAACTTTTTTTTAGACCCATTAACAAAAAAGTAGAGTTTGGTTGAATCCACTATTTTACAAAATCAAACCTCGAATCCTAATTTCCAATTTATCTTCGAATTTCGATTTTGAAACTTGGGAAAAATTATGAACATAGGAGGAAACAAAAATATAATGAATTAATAGAAAATACAAATAGTAACTAAATGTTAACATTCTTTTTTATAATCCATTCATTATAACATTAATAAATTCAGTTAAGTGTTAAATTACTGGTCTGGGGCCTGGTTGTTAAGTTCATCCTAAAAGGTTATGAACCACCACTAAGCGGTAATAGAGCTTTAAAACCATTTTCACCAAACTTTTTTTTAAAGGAATTGATTCTTGAATCCTCGAATCTCAAATATCCTTAGAGAGGTGAGGGATTCAAGTTATTTGAGGATTTAAGACACCCATCCCTTAAAAAATGTATATTACTAGTTCTATTATACTTTAAAAGTGCGTGAAAGCCAAAATAAATTTAAAATATTAGAAAATTTCAACTTTTATACACCAAGATTTTAGAAAATTAATTTTGTCTGATTTGCGAGAATGACCCATCTACATTGGCAGAGTTTAAAGTGGACAGTCAATGGTAATGATTTTTTTACCGGTTTTCCAGGTAAGTAAACTCACGCCATCAGCCGAGACAAGTCGTCCTCCTTGTTCGCTCCACTGTAAGATAGTTATGGCGTCTCGATGCAGCGACTGAACTGAAACAAAGTCCTTTTCTCCCCCCCAAGCCTCTATCTGCCCATTTTCCCATCCCGTCACCAAGAGTTTCTTTACAGGGTGCCATGATAGTGCTGTCGCTTGAGCTACGGGGTGCCGCGGAAAGTTGACACCTTGAACCACTTCACCCTGTTGAACAACAGAGGAGTACGTTTGGTAAATATAAATTTATACAAGTATTAAAAAGTACTAAAATATATTAAAAATAATTCTGAAAAAAAGAAAATAACCAAATGAGCTACTCTATAAGAGTAAGATTCAATTTGTACTGTGCTTAAAAGATTCGCCTGGCTTATAAAACAGAGTAAACAAATAGCTCCTTTTGCACTATCACGCAACAAATAACAAAGGTTCCCATTAAAATGAGGAGCCAAGAAATATGGACATACCTGCAATGATCCCCAATAATGTGATACACACACACTAAGAGGAGCATCGTGGACTCCCTAATAATAATAAAAAACACGGGTCAGAAACTTATATGCGGCGGGTAGCCACATAGTGACGACCACCTCCCTTCTAGATGTATGAAAAGTCGATTATAATTAACCGAATTCTAGAGCAGGCACAATACTAAGTTACTCGGCCCTTAATTTATCAATGTGAAAAAGTAGGCCCTAATATATCATGATTGATAGATTCTTACGCCAAGGCAGGAATTGATCCTGGAATCCTTAGCTCAATAGGCGGAAGTGCTACCGACTGAGCTAAGGTCTTGGACTTCAACCTTTTATTTATGTTCCTTTATATTAGGTAATTAGCCGGTATTGGTACTAGAGTATGTTTTCATTTTTCAATTAATTTAATTTAGCTGTTTGGCGTGCACTTTCTAAACCAAGTGATTAGATCATCACAAGACTTAAAAACTAACTTAAATCTACAATAGACACAACACCCAGACCACCCGGCCGTTAATTCATCACCGTGAAAGGTGAAACCCACATTTCACCAACGATAAATTTTTCAGCCATGTCAGGAGTAAAACCTGGTACCCTTAGCTCAGCAGACACTATATCGACCGAGTTAAGGTGTTGGATTAGAGTTTACTAATTTAAGAATTGTACCCACCAGTTCATCGAATAGAGTAACAAACCCCCCTTTCTCTCGACTAAAGGAAGCAACCGCCAGTAGCAAGTGCTGTGTATGCCATTCGATCAGTGTGTTGATGGAAGAAGAATCTAAGTTTTGTAGTTTGTAATCAAAGTAGAGCGACATTTCTGTTGAAATTAAACAAGCAATTTTAAATTCAAAATAAGTTTATTTCCGTACTTTCTAAATAAGTCAGTTGTATGAGCATTAAGTTTTACAAAACTATCAAACATTTAAAGTCACACCTAAAAACTCAAACTTAGTGCAAGGAAAAACTAATGAACAAATGGTAGCATTCCCATAAATAGGCCCTGAAGATAATAAAACCAGAGTATCCTAGACATATATTTGATTGTCCCAAATGCATGGCCTTAGGCGGATATGACAAACTATACCTCAGTTTTAGCTTTTGTGGTGCTGACTGACAGCTCACAGCTGACTTCTGACGGCTTTGAAAAGCTACCAGACCAAATTATGTATCCCTACGCCGAACCATATGATCTGCAAAAAAACATGTCTTTAGCAGCTGTCACTTCTGACAGTCAACATTTAGGTATATACCTAAATGTTGACTGTCAGAAGTCAGCTGTGAACTGTCAGTCAGCACCAAAGAAGCTAAAACTGAGGTATAGTTAAAATCTCAAATAATGTATAACCCGAACGGGTAGTAAGACACTTTGCCAAAAAAATTAATAATAATTTCAAAAAATTATAGAACATCTTACTATTTGTTCGGGTTATAGGCTTAAGTACTAATTAACTAATGGGTTAGAATTTGGGAAGGTTGCATCTAAAGGAAGTGAACCTACATTTGTGTGGAGGGAGAGTAGAAAGCGATTTAGGAAAAACCACCCCTAGTTCACCCGTTTGAGATTCGAACCTCGATTTTCCACGTCCTCGGCAGTCTAGCTCAATATGAAACTTGCGCGTTATCCAACTATGCCACCAAGGCGGGTAATAATAATTTAGGTGAAAAAAAAGGTTAAACTGAGGGGGGTGTGAAGCTTTGAAATTCGACTTGAATTCGAAACAAATGTCCGCTTGACTTGGCTTTGAAAAAAATTCCTGCTTTGCCCCAACTAATATAAATATTGAGAGCTAAGATATGTGTTCAATTTATAGTCAATTAATCTCATTCTGAGCTGTTGTATACATTATAAATTAATTTACCGTAGCAAAACAAAATATTATACAAAAATTGTGCAATAAAACAATTTCAAGTAATTTTATTACATAAAGTTATATAAATAACAACAATATTTTTTCAAGCATAAAACAACTAAGACCTAACAAAAAATATTCAAACTTTGATTCAGCTTTGAGAATTTTTAAAATAGGCCTATATGATTCGAATTTCCTTCAAATTGAAAAAGTGTACTTCACAGAACCGTAAGGTGAACTAATAAATTGTCTAACAACATTTTCACTATTAATTTCCTTTGTTTTTATGTATTGGCCGGTGTATTATTTGACAGCTGTATAATATAGTTATGTTGTGTTATGAAGTGATTGTTTTCTACAGCTAGGCCTTTAATAAATACTACTCCAAATGTCAGTGTCAAAAGTGACAGGAGGTAGCACGATGCAGTTGCTGAATGTATCATTGGGAATGGATGTGCTGATTCCTCGTGGCATCCACATTCGACCTTTGAGGCTCACCCAATGGGTGGGTATGGGTAGACCACTCTGTCAGATCCAGAGTCAATCAAATTCGTTTAGGGTGCCTCCATGTTGGCAGCCTCCAGGCAAAGTCTGTTATTTGGGGTAGACGGCTGAGCCCTTGGAAGGTCTTATATGTAGTGACGGGGGGATGGTCAAGGCCTCCATCCACAATATACTAAGCAGTTGTTAGTGTGTACCTGGCTTTGGCCAGGAATAGCCTGCCATGAGATCCCCGCTGAACAACTTAGGGTAAATCCTTGGGGAACCTTGGCAATCCCTGAGGGACGAGTTTCTGACTTCTTTCATAATCCTGGCCGTTACATAAGGAGCGGCCAACTCCTCACCCCTGGAGCCAGGTTGTGGCGAGTGGGTTGGGGGTTCCTGAGATACCCAATGAGGCCTGGGTCACCGAGTGACACGAGTTGGTGGCTCGAACAATCTAGGGTACATCTGCAGTGAGTTTAGAAAGCCCATGGATGGGGGTGACTGTTTACCATCATTGGCACAAGATGTTCTTCCGATTATATGGCATTGGGTAGTTTGCCACATTCTAGTGAGCCTTTTGCTCACCTATCAGTAATGCTGGATAGGAATCTCAGGTGATGGTGGACCTCAGTGTCCCAGACCATAAGACGCAAACTCTTTATGTCAAAAGTGACAGCAGTAAAGTAGGGCCCCCCCCCCCCCCC
>CABFWB010000330.1:287778-300361 GCA_902151455.1 Timema bartmani | reverse complement strand
CCCCCCCCTATTATATAAATACACAAGTATAGATTTAGGCTCCTAACTTCTATACTATTAGGCCTAAGTATAAAATATAGTCCAATATCTAACAAAACAACAGTATTTATAAGTTTATGAAACTAGTTGACCTAAATTAAGGACAAATAAAATAAAGTTAGAGATCTTTTAAAATATTATTAATGCTCAATCACAAAACCTTGGGAAAGTTTGACTATCAGTGTTGATAAACATCGTATCATATAAAACTAACAACTTACATTGGGTTAGGTTCTCTTACTATGTAGGGATTAAAAAAATTAATGCAAGCATTTCTGGGGCCTTTTAAAATTACACATCAAATTCCCTAATTTTTCCAGGCTATCAGACCTGTACAAGTCTATAGAATACATTTTTGTGGTGAAGAATTACTGTTATAGTACTGTAATCTAAGAGAAGTGAAGAAAAACTTTTTAAGTTTTCGTTGTGTCTCCAATTGCTAAGTAATCCACATGTGGATATTCTCAGAGGTAGGATTCAAACAAGAAAATTATTTTTTTTAAATGTAGTGATCTTTTCTTGGTTATTTGCTTTATAAGCCCTTTCCATTGGATTTTGTCCTGTGCCTTATTTACAATCCGGTTCAACTGTAGGTTGGTAGCACTCTTGACCTCTTCATGCCATTTCATTATCTTCCTTCCAATCTTATGTTTCCATCTACCATCCCCAACCTTATATCCTTTTCAAATGAGTATGGTTTTCTTGTAATGTGTACAAAAAAGAAACTCTAGCTTCCAACAAGCTGTCTGGATTCATCTGTAATTGGATCGACACATATTTTGTTCTCTCAATCAAATTAATGTATCCGCGAGTAGCCTTTTCCAAGAGTAGACCTACAGTTCAATTTTGTCTCTTTTTTATTTTTCTCTTACCTTCTTAAAGTTCAACTCACTTATACAGAACAATTGGAAGAACCCTAACCTGAATCAATTTTATCTTTGTTTTGATTGACATTCTCGAATCTTTTATGATTTTATTAAGTTTCTTCGCGGCGAACTGTTTGATTTAAAATATATCAAACCTGAATTGATACAAGAAGACCTAATTCTAATTATTCTAATAGTCTACTATTGACAAAAAAATGTTGATAAGAAATAAAGTATTTAAAATAATAAACGTCTAAAATTCAGAGAAATTGTATGGTTGGTTGCTAAAATAGGAGAGTGGACAAAATTAATATTTTTCTGGTACAATCTAACTATTAAGTCTTACTTTAACTTGTCATTTAATCCATGATATTTTTTTTAATCTCACCTTATATAATATAAGTGTATGGTTTGTAAATTATATAATCATAGTTATCTTATTTTCATCATCCGTAGTTATAATTTAAAAAATACGAACAAGTTAATGTTTACATACATCGTATTCAGTCAAACTTTTGTTTATTTTTATTTTTTATTTAATGACCTTGAGACCTCGAGGAGCTCAATGTTTATATTTCAGCTAAAAATGTTGGTGCCAACTAAACAAAGTCCTGTACCTTTACAAAGTTTGTAGAAATGAAATGTACCTACTTATTAAAAAACACATTAAGCACTAGTTGTTGAAATATTATACAACAAAGCTAAGTTTATATTCATGCATAAAACGAGATTTTAATTTTGATGTGTAGTGTGTTACAAACGGCGAATAGTGCTTAACACATACTATGCAAGCAATTGAAACACATCCATATTTTAAACTATGTCATTCATAATTAATACACAGTGACTAGTGCACAACACATAAAAATGATTTATATTTTTTTGTGTTAGGTATAGAAACGAGAATAGACAGTTCTTGTGTCAGCCAATGAGAATGTGAGGAGAAGCTTTAGCCAACTAAATGTCAGTATACACTTACCTACTCTATGGAATTAGGAACTTGAAAGTTCATGGCCGCACTTACAAAAGCACGTCACCGAAAGATTTTCTCACATTTCTTGTAAGTGACCATCTAATTACAGCATAAAGAATCACAGTGCCACCGTCTGGTGCTGCCATCTTGGTGGGGAAAACTGGTACCGTTTGTATTTGAAGGGGGTTGGTTGTAAGTTCCCTCCCCCACCAACATCACTCTCACACCTTCTCTATCAGCCCAGGTAGCAAATCTGCCTAGGCAGTTTAGTTTAAGGGAGCCATTATAATTAGGTACCGAGTCAAATATTTTATAGTTATTTGGTATGATTATTTAGGCTTATGGAGGATACATATATATATATATTTACCCTCCATAAGCTGAAAGAATTATACCAAACAACTATAAAATATTAGACTAGGTACCTAAATATAATGTCTCCCTTAAACTAAACTGCCTAGGTAAATTTGCTACTTGATCAAACATATATATATATATATGGTTGATTTATTTTAAAATAGAATGTTGTAAAATTAAGTCAATTGACCATCCTCCATCATACTATAATATACTCCTTGAGCTGAGCTCTTGGTAACAGTGGCCGTTCCATTAGTTCTTATTATATAGCATGTTATGATGATAGTTTGTGCATCTAGGGATTATTGTAACGGGTGGGCTAGTTGGACATTTTGAGTCTATTATTTGAAGGACGTGTTATGGCCCCAGAGAACCACAAAGTTGGGTTTGGACCAATACTTTGACTTAAGCTGTGGAAGGATTGAGGACCCTCCCTCTCTTCGGGTGTGTGTGTGAGTGTGAGTGTAGACCCTATGTCCCGCAACTACGTATTTCTAAAAGCTAAAGGAGCGTTAATACACTAGTATTGGGTATACTTTACTTATAGTTTCAATATAACTATTATTGAAAGTTCGTGCGTAATGTGCTAATTGTCGTTGCATTCATTTAGACCCTCTGAAAATCCCAGAGCGTGTGTGTCAAGACCACCCTGCGAGCAGCAAAAGCCACGTGTCTACCACAAACAAGTGCTTTTAATATTAAAGTGTTTGTGCTGAAACCCCCCCCCCCCCCTCCCGACTGGCCTACGCCCAGCCAAGGGCGTTGCATGAAATATATTAGGGGTGGGAGGGGAACCAGTGTTTTTCCCAACTCTAAGCATTTCGAAATTATAAACATTCCCAAATAGAAAAGGAGAGTACAAGAAGGGAAATGTTGAGAACGGGGAGGGGGAGGAGGTGAAGGAGGCTCCCAGTTTAAAAAAATTGATGTGATGATCAAGCCTTGAACCGAGCTTTGAGGCAACTGTATTTTTAAATTTATTTATTTGTTCACGCTGGATTTTTAAAGCTACAAGGCTTTTTCAGTGCATAAGAAAATAACATGAACTATTATTTATTTCAGTTTACCAGCATTTGAGCTAAATATCCAATTGAGCTTAAATATTTTCATTGTAATTTGTATATATTATTCAAATCATCTATTTTAGATTAAAAAATTTAACCGACTGTATTACAGTGGTTTCAAAAAGTTTTGTAGTTTATGACCACAACTTTAATCTATGCGGCCATCGCGACCATCGCACAATTTCAAATATAGAAACTGTGGCACCTTAAACTTGGCGATTTTATGTGGCTAGTTGATGTAAATTCAAAGTCAAATCTCTCAACATTTCCAGAGGATCCAGGTTCCACGACTATGTAGGGTTGTTGTAGGTACCTAGTACTACAATTCCCACTAAATGTGCTTGTGCCGTTATTTCGTATATAAAAACTGTGGCACCTTAAACTTTGCGATTTTAAATTGAGGTTATGTTTTCTATATATTGTATTTTCTTTAAGTTAGAGCAAGAATCACATTTTCATACGGATGATTAAAAAAATCGTACTAATTTGTATGATTATTTATATTAATCATGATTTTTTAAAGGCATTGATCAATTAATTACTTATTTTAAATAAAAAATGGGGTGTGACTGTGTCATGGACACGGCCGTATGTTGTACGTGAATACGTTATATTCACTGTCACTACTTTAAACTAATGTTTTATATACAATCGATAGATTTTGACGACAGCTGACGATTAAAACTTAAACGAACATCGTGGCTTCTCCGAGTCAAAAGTTATACTAATTGATGCTTTAGCTATTCAGTGGTATAATTTAATTTTGGATGTAGAGGAAAGATTCGAAACTACAACACCAAACTGTATCCCCCGATTTTGTTATCATTAGGTTTTTTGGATTGCCTCCGTATAGTGGCAAATTTAAAGACGTATTGACGTCAATAATATCTTGCTATAATTTATTTTGTTGCATTATTCTTTTTCTGTGTCTATCTATGCTTTATTTTAGATCCATATTTGCTCTCATGTGCTATCTATGATTCTTTTTAGAACCATATTCTATTGTTAGTTTTATTAATTTTTTTTGTGTTGGATAAAAACCGTAAGCTTATTGTGGTTGTGGAGCTTTTCAGCTCACTGTTTTATTAAGAGTTTAAGATTAAAGAGATATGTTTAATTATATTTAAATCTTAAGACTAGTTGGAGATTTAAGATGAGTCAAATTATTACAAAACGTCCAAGAGATTGCTTTGCTTGTAGATTAATAAGCGGATTTGGTTTGATTGGTGTAGGGGCTTATGTTGGTTATCACGGATATCAGAAAAGAAGTTATAGTGGGAAAGCTATGATTGCAATTTCTACAGGTGGGTTTAATCTTTTTTATTAAATTCCTATCCACAGTTTTTCCGACTCACTGCGGTTCTAGTATGTCCCATTTCACGCCAATTATTTCTTATGATATAAAAAAGATTGATACTTTCCATACATTATTTTTAACATTAAAACACACCGAATTGATAAAAAGAAGAAAAAAAAAGTTAAATTAAATAAGAAAAAGTCCCACTCACCTAAGTAATGGATATTTTTTGGCCGTTTTACAACTATTTGGACACATTACACTAAACTCCAGACATAATTGTTACCGTCTCTACAAAGACGTTAAATTGTCTATGATGACCATAACTAAATATACTTCATAGTAAATTTGACTTCAAACGATTTAACTCACTGTAGGTGATCACATATATCCATTACGGCTAAATTATAGACTAAGTAAAACATAATATTTATGATGTCATTGAAATAACAGTTATAGTTTATATTAGTTATTAACTTATGACAATTATCCAACCCAGTTTAACCTAACCTTTCATGTGTTAGGAAAGTCATATACATTATTGTAAATATTTACATTTCGAAAGTGAGTTGGGCGATTTGTTGCCTAGTTTTATTTAAATTTCATAAAATTGTAAAAATTTCTAAATCATTTGATTCTATGTACTATAGTGTGCATAATAAAGTGAATAAATTATAAACATATGGTACCATTTCAGTGAAAAATAACCAAATATGGACTAGTGTTAGAATTAGCTCAAGATAGGGATAGGGGATCTACTTTTGTAAGTGTGGCAATGAACTTTCAATTTCCTAATGCCATAGAGTAATATCCTGGGGCTCTGGTATAAATTATCAATATAATTAATTCATTTCTTATAAAAAAAAAGGTCTCACAATAAACTATGGTTTGGATGCCATTGGGTCAATTTGTTTGTGCTGCGATCAATTTTGTCATCAGCAGTCCAGTTTATTGCAAATCCGTTCAACTACCGACGACCCGCCTCGGTGGTGTAGTTGGCTAACGCGCTAGTCGTGTTTAACTCGACTGCCGAGGACGGGGAGATCGAGGTTCAAATCTCGGTCGGGTGAACTGGGTGTGGTTTTTCCTAAATGGTTTTCCACTCTCCCTCCACGCAAATGCGGGTTCACTTCCTTTAAATTCAACCCTCCCAATTCCTAATCCATTAGCGTAATTAGTACTTAAGCGTATAACCCGAACGGGTAGTAAGACGCGGTGCTAAATAATAATAATAAACTACAGACGCATATGATTAATGTTTTAACCAAGTTCCACAATTGATTTGAAAGCCTACCTACCATATGCAAACAGACTTATCAAATCATTTTTTCCAATATGGCGGAACAGATGGGAGGGGAAAAAATTACTTTTCAAACTTCTAGTCGGGAATTCTTTTAGCACGGCGTCTTACTACCCGTTCAGGTTATACACTTAAGTACTAATTACACTAATAGATTAGGAATTGGGAAGGTTGAATTTAGAGGAAAACCCGCATTTGTATAGGGGGAGGGAAAAACCATTTAGGAAAAACCACCCCCAGTTCACTTGACCGAGATTTGAACCTCGATCTCCCCGTCCTCGGCAGTCAAGCTCAACATGTCACATCAGCTAACTACGCTACCGAGGCAGGTGTCAGGATTAATTAATTTCACTACAAACTATAGAATGTATGCTTACTTTTATCCTCCTACCCTTCCCAATATTATTCTAGGTACAATAAAATTACAAGTAAAATTGTATTGCTATATTTATATTGTCTCAACTAGAATATTGTACATAAAATAATGAGCAGTCAAAATGAATACATTTAAGATAAATATTTACTACTAAAGTAATTTTTATGATTCTGCTTAATGTAGGCTAGGGCAACACCTATTTTGTCCTGCTTTTTAAACCTTGTCTTGTATTTTACATTTCTTTACCTCCCTAGAGCAAAACTTTGCAAGGTTGGAGGGAGGGCATACCCCACACTCAAGCTTTGATGAGTTTTCTAAACCTGAGCCACTACTTGTTCATTCAAATAGCACCTCGTTTGTCCTCACGGGGCTGGAACACAGAGGCAGTCGTCTTTAAGTCCAACCCAAGTTAAATACAGTAGAACCTTGCTAATCCGTCACCTGTGGGACTGGGAGTATGGTCGGATGCAAAAAAGGTCGGCTTATTAGAAGAAAACTAAACATTTACAGTTCTGTATTACATACAGTAGCCCCATGGCTTCTTTGGTGCTGACTGACAGCTAACAGCTGACAGCTTTGAAAAGCTACCAGACCAAATTATGTATCCCTACGCCGAACCATATGATCTGCAAAAAACATGTGTTATACCTAACTGTTGACTGTCAGAAGTCAGCTGTGAACTGTCAGTCAGCACCAAAGAAGCCATGGGGCTACTGTACATATATAAATAAGACAGTCTAAAATAAAATAAAACTTATACATACAGAAACACATTTTTTTGTGAAGAAAATATCGGTAATGTTCTTTTGTTTGGCAGACGACAGTCTAGACTTGGCTGCATTGTTCCTCCATTTCTTAATCCACAAGATATCCATATGTGTAGAGCAACATCAAAAGCTTTCTTGGCTTGCGTATGTGATACACGGGCAGGCGATTCATCATCGTCGGACTAGCCGAGGGTGGGCTAGAGAGGTTCTACTGTATTAGATATTCATCCCATAAATGTTGTATAACACATATTTAATTTTTCTTGCTTACAGTTGCAGCTGGATTGGGAATAGCCAGACTATTAAATCTCCCTCCATTTGACAAACCTTTCTCTTCTAAACTAAAAGAAGATTCACCTTAAAATATGATTTGAAGCTATAATTGGAGTTTTAGGTATATATACATATTTATCGGGTGCTAATTAGTATAATTATCTACACATAATTCATATCTCAGTTCACTTTGATATCTGCTATAAAATGGTTTGTTGAGAGAGTGCATCACATGCCAATCAGCTCTGTGAAACACTCGGTTAGAAATTGTAAATTTACATGAACTTTTTTGCTCTAGGGCCATTTATGATTAAACATTAATGGAGATAAATAGTTAGTAGAAGTTCCTAATACTGAACAGTGTTGTAAATATTAAATGACATTTGGATAAAAAAAACAGCATTGTAAAGGCCATTTTTGAATGGCTTCACAGATAATAACTGTGCACAAATCTTCATTCCGTCTTAATAAGGACATACTGTAGTTATTAACAAGAAACTATGTCATCGTTCACCGCGGAAAATTTCGACTAATCATTCAAATACGGATGCACCGCACACATATCTGGTATATCACGGTCTTTACTTTTCTTTTTAACTTCCATACCTGCTGGGAGCTGATATCATGGTATTTTCTTTTCCTTTTAACTTCCATACCTGCTGGGAGCTGATATCACGGTATTTTTCTTTTCCTTTTAACTTCCATACCTGCTGGGAGCTAAGTTGGGCCTGCTATGGATGAACGCTATTAATGTCCTAGTCTTCTGACGCTCACAACTTTCCATAAACTAAAACTGTTTTTTTGGCCAAATTATTTGTAGTATCAATCAAATTATTATAAAATCAAACATTATCAAGTTTTGAAATAAACAGTACCGTATTGTGAGATGCAATAAAAAATAATAATAACATTCTGGTAAAATTCTAGAACTTCAACTTTGTTTAAAATATTTGTAGACGTTGCTTCACCAATGGGAATATTAACAGCCAAAATACCGGTTATACATCTGTTCAATTCTCTTCATTTTGTTGTGTGTACACTCATTTTACCTTGAAAGGTAGCAAGCAATCTTATCCTGACGTATTACACTGAGCCATACCATAGTCAAATAATAGGAAGGTAAGCTTACAACCCTCAATGTAGTCTAAGAGTACACTCCTTGACAACTTTAGACTATGGTGCAGCTTGTAAGATAGGGTCATAATGTAATTGACTAAGGTAAGAGAGTGTTACTTTTCAAGTAAACGGAGTGAACATGATAATATTTTACAATTTATTAAAATCTTAAAAGCTTATAAAGACCTAAAATTAATAAAGTTAAAGAGTTAAAATTTAGAATATTTGTTGCTTATAAATTTGATCGTGGTTCGGGCTACTTATAATTAACCTAAAACCCCACACTTTCTTATAATTAAACATTTTACAATATAAATTAAATTAGGCCTAGGAAGTTTAATACATTATAGATGCTGGGCTATTTATTACCATAGGCCTAACAAGTAGGGATTTACCAATATCTCGATAATGTTGACATAATTTCTAATAAACTTAAGGTGGGAGGGGGGATTTTGTTAAATAATATATAAAATGTTTTTTAAAGTCTTTGAATATTATAAATACTGGGCACTTGCAAGCGTATTACATCCATAATGAATTTATGTGTTCCAAGAATATTATTAAATCATAATAAATAATAACAAATATATAAATTAAATGGTCGAGGGCTAAGAGCCTAAAACCCTGACCATTTTACAATGTTGTGGTATTTGCCCAAATTTCAAAGAAATTTTGTTTATTTAGAAAAAACCTTAAATTTGTGTAGTCACATGCGAATTTTGCATATCCCTACTTATTAGCAAAATGTTAAATTACCCTGTAATAGTGATCAAAATTATTCCACAATGTGTACAAGACAAAAACATTTGTATAATACAAATAAAACTTTGGCAACGATAATAGAAACAGTTCCAAATGGTTTTATTTTCATGCTAATTATTTAAATCACTTGTTCTATAAATAAAATACAAAATAACTTAATGGCTGAAAGTTTAAAACTTCCTTGTCTTATTTAATAGCCAACTTTACCAAGTTTGGTATCAGTTTTTGGGTTAGCTGTCACACTTTGCACTGCGACGATACATTCATTTATCTTGGTCTGTAGATCTCTCAAGTCGTGTATGTACAACAGACGATAGAATCTTGGCTGCTTGGTTGAGTACATAATCACCTGTATCAAAGCCAAGATCAGCTTCTTGGAATGGGAATGGTTGGCCCTGCAAAACAATAAATGATAAATATTTTGGTTGAAGAAGCAAGGATGAGATGGTATAGCCATTTATTGAGGGTAGAAAAGGAAACCACCCCAAGGAGAGGGATGGAAATGAAGTGTGCTTAGGAACTCAAAAAGAGTTGAGCAGAGCAGATAATAGAAAGTGTGTGAAATTTTAGCACCGCGTCTTACTATCCGTTCAGGTTATACGCTTAAGTACTAATTACACTAATGGATTGGGAAGGTTGTATTTAGAGGAAGTGAACCCGCATTTGCGTGGAGACAGAGTGGAAAACCATTTAGGAAAAACCACCCACAGTTCATCCGACCGAGATTCGAACCTCGATCTCCCCGTCCTTAGCAGTCGAGCTCAACACGACTAGTGCGTTAGACAACTCCGCCATCGAGGCGGGCGAAAGTGTGTGAAGGCGAGGGAGAAGGATAGAAGCAAATAAAGGCGGAAGAATTGTGGAAGGACAAGAGAAGATAAAGGCATTTTACTCAACTGGCCGGCTTAACAGTTGATTATAATTATGACATTTTCATACCAGAAAATTCAACCCATTTCCTTTATGTGTAATGAGAGTACTTAAAACTGATTACATTTTTTAAAATTTTGACCTGCTTTAAACACATTTTCTATGTCGCTTCACTTCTCAAAGTTAAGCAAAATGACCACACAATATTTGTAAAATTTAAGAAAGCTTTAGACACACTGTGAAATGTCCGATTCTGATATACATGAGACAATGTGTAATAAATAAAACGATAGAATAGGAAAATAATTTAGCACAAATAAAAGTAAAAACACTTTTACACACACACTTCAATATTTCGATGCTGTTAATATTATATTTAGCACCGCGTCTTACTACCCGTTCGGGTTATATTCGATGCTGTTGAAGTGTGTGTATATGTGTTTTTACTTTTATTTGTGGTCTATTATTTTTATACTATTTTATCATTTTATTTATTACATATTGTTTTTGCTCAATGCACTTTATTTCATACAAAATATACAGGAGAATATTTTTAAGACAAAAATGTGATTTCATATTTTAATAAATTCATAGCGATAGTAACACATTTTAACAATTTTAAATAGTTTTTATGATTGGGATCAAAAATTACAAAAAAAAAAACCTCTGATTTTCATGTGAAATAATGAAACCAAAATTGTGTGACTAAACTGTTTATACATTCATTAGCACAAGTTTTCGGTAATTTCATATTACAAACACTAAATTTAGTGTTATTAGTGACTTTTAAGGGACTTTCATGACCTTTCTTTGCACTTAGTAACTTTTTTGTTACTTTCGTGACTCAGTAGTAGAGCAATGGTGTGATAAGCCTATGGTCCTAGATTCAATTCCTGTGTCTAGGTGTCATTTTTCAACTTTAATATATTTGATGCAGCTATATCTGTAACCAAAGATTGTTTACATCTTTTTGTTAGCACTGCGTCTTACTACCCACTCAGGTTATACACGTATTTACATCTTCTAAGCTTCACCAATCAGTGTACAATTAATTGTACAAGCGGTAGCTTAGCTCCATACTTTAGAAGTGTTGGATTCCTAGAAAGCCACCTATTATTATTGTGAAACTGTTGGAAAATACCTTGACAATAACTGAATCTGGGTTTTCTAGAGCCTCGGCAGATATACGTCGCTGCACCACTTTGCTGACGGCCTTGAGAGTGATTAGATGGTCAGGGTGTGCCGTGACATTCAAGAGCTGCGCAAGGGCATTCACACCCTTCTTGAAGTCTGCACTGTCGACTGAAATTAAACCATGTACCTCTATTTTACTCATTATTATGAGTGTTGCAACATTGTCAAGATAATAAAGAATACACATTTTTATTTTGTCTTTTTTAAAGATGTGTCCAATCCACTTATTCTTTAATATCAATGTTAGAAAATATATTTATTATCATAAGAGATCTACTTTCCCGAATCAATATGATTTTTTTTTTGTCTTCAATTTTTGATTTTGTTCTAATTTTATTCTTTATTTTTTATCATTGTGTCTTTCTACCTGTTTGGGTTATAGCCTATGTATTAATTTCATAGTATTGGGGATTAGGAAGGCTGAATCAAGAGAAAGTGTACCAGCATTTGTGTGGAGGAAGAGTGGAAAACTATTTAAGAAAAACAACCCTCAGTACACCCAAACAGGATCCAACACCGACCTCCCGTCTTCTATTGCAAGAGTAAAGCCTTAGACCATGCGGCCACCAGAGCGAGTTATTCTTTGATTGCTGGAGAAATAAAAATATTAAATAAATCATAACTTTTCTTTTATGGTGTGACTTCAGTTAAGTGGAAAATTAATGGTCTGGAGTGTCTTTGTTGGGCTAAACTATTTACCTCTCAAGCGTGACTTTAATCGGTTACTGAAACCCTTCCTAAAGTTGACTTAATTTCTGTAGCGCAATAGTTCAAGCCTGTAAATCCATCACAAATTACTCATGTCACACACGCTAGAGAGGTTAAAAAGCAACACTTTAAGCTTAAATTTAAAAATTTGAAAGAAAAAGTGTATTTTTAATCGGCTTGAATTGTAAACATCAGCCAAAAAAATATATTGTCGTCTCTTAGTAGCAATTTTAAATTAATATGCTGTGTTTTTACCCAACATAATCTTACTCATTTTAAACTTTTATTCTCAGATATAAAAGACATTATACATTGCGACTAACCTGTTTGAGTAAAATATTGTTGATAAGTGTCAAATAATGGCATTAAAAACAGTAAGTTAATTACTTACAATCTAAATTATCCAAAGGGTTTGCAGATATCACTTTTGGGGTGTTCAATTCTATCTTTTTAACTCTGTCCGATGTTTGATTCTTGTATTTGTCCACTGAAAAACAAAAATCACAATAAATAATTATTATGTGTATTAATCAAATGGAATATATACATACTTTTCTTTGAATTACTATTAAATATTCAAGAAGACAATGCCGCATAAGGGGGGGGGGGGGGCCTTAACAG
>CABFWB010000330.1:234676-266942 GCA_902151455.1 Timema bartmani | reverse complement strand
CCCCTATCTTAGGCCTCTCGAGTTCCCGCTCCTTCTACTTGGGGAAAACTCAAGGCCAAGCCAAGCCGCCATAACTGCAGCTTTGTTGCTTTTGACAGAAGGACGCTCACCTACGTACCCGGCTAATCGAAAGTATCTTGCTTTGTACATTTTGTGGTTATAATTTATCCGTGTGTTTGGTTTTAAGCACAACTCTGGGATAAGTTTTAAACTTGTGTTAGGTCCGGTTAAAAAATAATAAAATAAGTGTAGCCGGCGGTTTGGATCAACAAGTGGTAAATTCTGGCTTACGAGCGTAAGTCTTTAATTTTGATATATTTGTAGCTTTTATACGAGTATTTGTTAAGTTCTGTATACATATATATGTAGATAGACATGTGTATGGACAAACTCTTTATTGTGAAGGATTATATATATTGTTAGGGATAATAATAATAAAAAAAGCGTTAACAATTTTATTCATTTGGTACCTGCTTTCACTTCCATTTTTTTTCTATTAAATGTCTGACTTAATCCGTGATTGTAGACACGTCAAAAGTATTTTTGCTATATTTTGCATTTATTGTTATTGTACATGTCCATTGCGCGCCAAGATTTAGCCGCGTTTTGAGTCAGATATTCATAGCATCTGCGGTGGCGTTTGTAGGGGTTGGCTTGCGCCCTGAGGCGGGGTGCCGTCTTGTGACGTAGAAGGGTCAGCCGATGTCAGTGGCAGGTCATTCTGCAAGCAGCGGAGCGACGTTGCCACGTCGCCATATTAGGTCCCGCACTGTCCGCTTGCGTTCTCAAGAAATGGATGAGATATGAATTGAGATGACAAGCGTCTTTTTATTCTCGCCTTAGATAACTTAATGTTATTATTCTTAATGTCAACTAACTTACTATGTACACTGAAGTATCATTTAAAAAAACTATTTTCTTCAGCATACAAATTTCTTTTGAATGATTTTGTAATTTGTTAAGGCCTACCTATGCCACACAAATATTTAACATTAGTTTTAAAATCTCTTAGGCCTGGTCCTTTTTATAATCAAACAAAGTGAGTAAAAACTTATGTAGCCTATTTAACAGGCTTAGCTTGCTATAACATACAATAAAGTTTTTTCATTTATAAAGTAATATATAATGCCTAAAAGACTTGGCAAGTCAAATTTTAAAGATAGCTAAAAATGCAAATATTGCATGTAGAGCTAAGAAGGACCGGACCCTGCTCCACAACAATGATTTTTTCTAGTTTATAGTTAATAGTGTGAGGTGTGTAACACATTCAGGAAGTAGGGTTGCCAACTATTTGTAATATACGGGGACACCCAATTTGAAGACGTAGGACTACATAATACGATAAACACTTGTGCAGGATGGAACAAATAACTGTTAACATGCAAAATTCCTGTTATTAATTAAAAGCAAAAATTAAAAAAAATTCTTCCAGATCACCTTACACAAGATATGTGTAATTTTTTTATATGCCTAGGCCTATTATTGATGTGGTTGAATAAAGGTCTATGCCCATTATTTAATTTGGTTTTTCCTCATCTGAATTGTATACTCAAAATGTATGAATAGGTGAAATATACTCAAATTCTATGTGTTTTGAATATACTTTTTGAATACGTTAAATCATTCAAACAAAACTTGCATTAGGCAATCAGTTTGAAATGCAATAAAAATGTTACTCGTGTAACTACATTAAAGATCCTGAAGATTGAAGAAGAATTCAGGACTTTTTCCAATAGTAAGTCTATAATTTTTCATCCTTTGTGATTTTCACAAGTTCCTTTCCAAGGGGGTGAGCGATAAATCAATGCTAGCGCAAAATGAGATTTGAAGCTTGGAAACAGAAAGTGGCAACGTAAACAAAGTTTGGAAACACATTGCCTGTAATTATGCCGTGTTTATTTTAATTATCTCAATAAACATGTGATTAGTAGTGTAGTGTATATTAGTGTAGAGCTACTCGGCAAAATATTTCTTGATTTCCGGGACATTATTTATGAACCCCACTGAAACAGGACAGTGAGTTAAATTCCGGGATGGTCCCAACCGACCCGGAACACTTGGCTATCAGGAACGATTGCTGCATGTGAGCGTTGATTGTTTGACCGATAAAAACACTTGTTTGTCACAGTCAAGGTTTGATTGTGCTGTGCCCGATAAAGCTTTACATCACTGAGTTTTGATCGTCTTGTTTTTAATTAAAATACTCTTAATTGGATGAACTTAATTTTAAACCTTACATAAAAACTAATTTCAAATGCACATGTTATATAGAATAAAAAAATACAATAAATGTTGAAGGTTTGAGAATATTGAGAAGTAATATTTTCAGGGAATTATCTGGAATCATCTCTCTACTTGAATTTATTTTTCATTCTAAGAAACATTTAACTTACTAACCAATAACCTTCAATGATCATGCACACTGCATGAAGGTAACTTGTTAACTTATGAGTCAACATAAGTTTTGTAGCTTTGTTTCAATGGCTTTTTTAACTACTGAATTATTATTTCACCAACGTTAATGAAAATGTCCTCACTGTGGTATTTCTAGTGAGAATTAAGGGCAGATTTAAAATAGCAAAAAAAAAACCCATTCAACTTATTTTAGAATTTTCTTTTTGTGATTCCATTAAAAATTGCTATTTATTTAAGAGCCCATCTCACGACTTAATAACCAGAATATTCAAAACAAAATTACACTCAATCCAGGCACATTTAGTGTTTTCTGTATTCTTCACTTAAAACTGCAAAATTGGGACAATTTAATAAATGGATTCTTTTCAAAACTTAAAAAAAAATCTTTTTTCAGTTTTAAAAATATGGCAAAAATGTTTAACTGGTCCTAACACATTCACTCCCACTGATTGCCCAGAAATTTATTGATAAGTCACTATATTACAGGCACAAATAAAATATTTTATTTCACGAAACAAATAGATGATAGATCCACCAAATTTCCACAACCTACAAACCATAATGTCTAGTATAGGTAGGCCTACAGTTTGTGTGATATCTGGTGTCATTTACTCCAGTAAAGGAGGAGGGAGACATCTGGTAGACCGAACACGAAGTTAACGTCACTGACATTCCCTTCCCTTATCAGATGGAATAAGTTTATTTTCTGAACCCGGATAGGCTAATACATCACCTATTTCGTCATCTAAACTTCTATCATAATAAATTCTTCACTTTTTGCTTTCACTACCCATCACTTTTTTCTCTTCGCCATTTTGACAAAGTAACATTATAATTTAAAAAAAATCATCAACTGTATCATTAAGTTACACGAAAACAAAGTAATCGGATACCAAAATGAAGATTCAAGTGCCATTTCATGCAAAAGTTAACTACGTTGTGGATTTTCTTTTGTTCGGTTTCATTAATTGACCTTCAAGGTCATTTGGACGCAGCAGCAATAAATTACTTAAGGTCATTTATGGGCTT
The DNA here is from genome assembly GCA_902151455.1 of Timema bartmani. Taxonomy (NCBI): domain Eukaryota; kingdom Metazoa; phylum Arthropoda; class Insecta; order Phasmatodea; family Timematidae; genus Timema; species Timema bartmani. The sequence continues at coordinate 263,498 of CABFWB010000330.1, read as the reverse complement.
AAATATGTTGATTCTAGGTTTTATAATTAATTCTACATAAAATTACACTAGGCCCCTACAGTATATCTGATTTGAGCTGAATTACCAAAGTTACTCATCAGTGTGCCGGTAAAATAGGCTCTTAGAGAGGCTAGGTCTATATCTATGTTTCTCATAATTTGTTTTAATGGTAGAAGTGCATTATTCGGGATACACCATTATTAAAATGAGCTAATTTCGCCCTTTAATAACAACTTTTTAAGTCACAAAACTTATTAAATGTTACAAGACTGTGGAGTCAGAGGAAATTTTGGGTGGAGTCTTGTGTTGATAAAAATGTAACAACTCTGACAAAAACAACAACTTTTATTACAATCATATTTTATAGGCCTACTTTTTATTATTTTGGAGCAATATTTGTAATTGGGATTATTTAAATATAAATTTACAATGCCAAAGGAGCTTCCCATGAAGTAAGCTGTATTGGAGCATTTAACTGCAGTCAATTTGTTATTACTAATTAATATACATCCATTTATGGATTCTGAGTCTAACAGTAGAAATATAGAAGCGTCGAAGGCTTGACATAACAACTCCATGGCTTTGAAATGTAATGTGCTTTGTCTTGTTTCATCTTTATCTAGGGGTGTGCAAAGGCCACTTTTTAAATGCGAAGCGAATCTTGAAACTTGCGAAGAAAAGTTGAAGTCAAAGCTACCTAGGATTTTCGTTGTTGTCACTTAACGCTACTTTTAATTTTTAAATTAATTATTTTTCTAGATCTTGTCAGTAACAAGGGCCAGGGAAATTTCCATATTTGTTACCTAAGAACTATATTAATAATTAATGCACACAGGCTTACTGATAATTTTATAGTAACTTATCAATTAAGTTTTAATTTTTACTTACATCATGGATTTAACAAAGTCAGGGCTGCCACACACACCTGAAAAACGGAGCAAACTTTGCAAGATCTAATTTATTAAAAAATTTGTTAATTTGGGACTAACCAAAATCTTAAGAGGCCTTTGGATATATGAAAAAGTGAAATGAATAATTAAGCACGCTGATTCAAACACATTTTATTACTCCTTAACCAAGGGTTGTGGCGCGACAAAAGATGTATCACCCCATTAATCTTGAATCATCCTCTTTTAATCATGTTGGCATGACTTCACAATTAGTAAGTTTGATGAAAAAAGAGATTTTAATTATTTTTACTTCACTCTAAGCTGCTTTAAAAAATGGGAATTCCTTCTGGATAAAAGTAGCAACTCAGAGAATTAATAAAATACATTGTTCTATTCAAGTTTGTTTGACTTGTTTTGGTGGCCGCATTGTCTAACACGCTACTCTCAGTATACTAGACTGCTGATTAGAGGGAGATCTTTGAATCTTGGTCGGATGTAACAAGTTTTTCCCAAAATAATTTTCCACTCTCCCTCCACACAAATTTGGGTACATTTCCTAAATATAACCTTCCTCATCCCTAAAACAATCAGCGTAATCATTACATAAGTGTGTAACCAGAATGGGTAGTAAGACGTGGTGCTGAATAAAAGTTTGTGTATGTTCTTCCACATTGCATGCAGCCGTCCACTGGGAACCTTGTTATCGCTGCACTGTCCCCTCAGCCCTTGCGATGTGTGGGGGTCCAGTGCACATGACTTAAGTAATTGTGACTAGATCCACACTCATCAAAGGAGGAGGGGGGCAAACACACTTCCTCCCGGCTCCAAACATCTGCCACGGCTGGTCCGGTTCTTGTGGCCGAGTTTGGGTCTAGTGCACGTGTGGTTGGTTTATTATCGTGACTAGATCCATACTCGTCTACAAAGGCTTGGGAACTCAACAAGGAAACCTGTGGATGCAATCTCTACCATCATGGGACTGGTTTGGGTGTATATGTGGACCATGGGTCCCCACTCACATACGTTCACATGAAATCGGTTTGTCTGTTGAAATAATCTCGTAGGTCTAGCTTATTGACAAGAAAAAATCCCTTTGTGGATTTAGAGGAGCGTGATTTTAATTTGCCTACAACTAAAGCAAAGGGGTTCATAGTTTAAAACTCTATATCTATAACTTTTCCCCTACTGAGGGTGGATTAGCTTTAAATTTGTGTTGGCTATGTGACCCTTCAGTGTTGAGATATTTTGTGAATTTAGTGTTTATATATCACATTTTTTATGAATTTAGAGCTCAAAAAAAATTTTTTTTTTCATTTTTGAATTCTTTATATTAAACTCTATTAAAAATATATATTTAACTTAATTTTAACCATGTATTTTTGGAGAAATATATAAAAACATAATTTTAATCTTAGTTTTAAGTTTTATATTTAAAAATATTTTTTAAGACTTATTGATAATTTAAAAATAATATTTTAATATATAAATATTTCTCCAGAAAGTCCCAAAAAGTAAAATGTATGTATATATACTAAAATAAGTCTTAGAAAAATATTTTTAAATATAAAACTTAAAACTAAGATTAAAATTATGTTTATATATATATACGCCTGGAGATGAAGCTCTTCGAAATTGAAATATGGGCAGACACGGGGGAAACTGCACGGTAGAGCTACTTTACACCATGGTCGGGCTACAGACAAGTCAATAGACTCGTTTTCTGAAACACTGGACATCTCAGATACACTTGTATCACTCACTACCCGATACATCAACATTGATTTCATCCAAGTCGCTAAACTCTTTATCGCTTTATTCCAACATTTTAAATTATCTAAAATAAATATCAAAATAGCGGCAAAAAATTATGAGGAACACAAAGTAATGGACTGTCAGCTATAAGCTATAATTAGTATAGAAATCTGCTGCTAGAGTACAGTGTAAACAGTGACTAATTATCTTATCTAGCGGTCTTTGGCTGTACTTTTTGTAAACAAAATATATCGGGCTAATATATTTTTACAGTGCAAGATTCGTCATGGCCGTAATAACTCAGGCAAATAACTTTCTACACAAACAGGCTGCCTGTAATAACATGGGCAAATCACGGAAGCTGTTAAAGCACATCATCATAACTAGGATTTATTCAAGTTGTATCAAACTTTAACTACATGACTTCCAATTGCAGTGAACCTTTGAAATATTCAGGAAATTTAAGGATAAATACCTTTTGAATTAAAGACATTAAATTTTAACCTGTCTAAAGTAGCTTATGGCCATGAAGCCAGTAATTGTTGCGCATATCATAGAATGTTTTAAAGTTTTATTGCCCCCGCCCAGCTACTAAATGTTGTCACCGGGTTGGCAACATTTACAGGGAGAACACTTTATGTTCTTTTGTCATGTTTTTAATTGCTTCTCATTGCTATTAAATGTTACTGTTAAAATGATTACATAATCCTTTAGTGCACCTTTTCTAATTCTTTTCAAAGGCTATCTACTTATTTTTGAATTCAAACCATGAAGTAATAAAATTTTGCTCTTAATGAATTAATTCTTCAATTGTATTTTGAAACAATAGAGTAACAAAATACTTACTGCTATGCAGTCTAGTCAAACTGTCAACTAATTGTAATTGAATACACCCAAGTCTGTATTCACTGAACCACGATTCCTACAAGAAATATTTATTTTTACCATTTCATATCAAACAAATATTCTACAGACAATTCCTTGTCTTATTTGGTCTCAAAGTAATTTTGAAAGAATTTTACCTTCCATGGTCAATTTCTTTCAATTTGATAAATAACTTTACATTCATATTGTGGTTTTATCAACAAAACAATATATTTTTTCTTTTTAATTTTCATGGAAAAAAAAGGAAATAAATACCGGCCATCTTGTAAAGGGGCCGTCTTTAAATTCAGTAAGAGGTTTTTTCGGTGGAAGGGGGGTGTTTCAGTATTTTATTATCTTTTTTTATGAGGGGCAGGGGGATCAGAACCCATCTCATGTAAGATTTCTTATCAGTGTTTATTGTGAAACCAAATAATAAAAAATTGACAGAAAATAAATATATTAATAATTATAAAATTTTACTTATTTCATTTACTTAAATGTTACACCTAATTTTACTGCAATCAAAGTATTCTAAAATTCTATACCACTCGCTTTATTACAAATCTTTGTCTCAAAATAATAGCCTATGATTTACCAAATTATAATAAATTACATAAGATAGGGGAGGGTGGGTGGAAAATCTGATCATCCCTTACGTGGGGTAGGGTTTTTTTTTAAAATAATGGAAAAAGCCTTGTAACATAATTTAACGACAGCCCCAAAGTATAAAGTGCTGTTCCAAATTTTAATAAAGCCTTAGTATTAAGCTAAACAAAGTTGTGACTAAAGTAAAGCAAGGCTTATAACAAAAATCCTTGGCATCACATCAAAATATGTGCTAATTGTTTTGTTACAACAAGTTGATTAAAATAAACATTGAATAATGATCAATCTGATGCTGGCTAGCATCATCAAATTTGGAAAATGGAATAAAAATCCCTAGCATACAATTTGTTAGTGGTTAAAAGCTTGTATTATGAGTCACAATGTTAAGTCAGATTGACTGTTCAAAACCTGTATACCCCCTAAAATATTTTGGTTTACTAAACGATGATATAAAACTCTTTAAAATATTTCGTATTACCTATGAAAGGACAAAAATATGAGATGTTGATGATGATAACTTGAAAAAGGGTTAACTAGTTGATTAAAAAAAATATTATTTCCCTTAAGCTGGGGTCAGCAACCAGTTGATTTCGCAGCACTTTCTAGTCGATTGTGTGAGAAAACTACATTATCATTTAAAGTCAATCTTTGAATCTTCTAAGCTTGCAAAAATATCAAGTACATTCAAATAATATCTGGGTGTGACCAAAACTACCTTGATCGGTCATTGGTAATGTGGTTTTTGAAATTTGAATTGTTTAATATGAGAAAATAAGTTTCATTGATTCTATTATTATTTTTCTATAAAGCTAGGGAAACAAGTATTTGAGCAAAGATTTAATCGAAGAAAGTTATTGACCAAAAAATCAAACGTAGAGTGGTTAAATGATGGTTGATTGCAAGTGCTTTGATAAAATTATAAGTTGATCGTGGCCCAAAAAAAGTCTGCTGACCCCTGGCCTAAAGGCTTAGGAATATATGAATACAATGTGGTAACATCGTAAAATAATTTAATCTGAGTTATAGGAAAGAAAGTCAATTTGTAAAAATAGTTGTGCTATATGTTGCTTGACAACCCACACTTCTCTTCTTCATACACACTAATATTTTTGAAAGTGGAAGTGTGAATTTTTTTTGAAGGAATGACAGTTTTTTTTTCGGGGCCCAACCCAACTATCTTTCCAGACTATCTTTGACACTCACATAACATTATTTTACCAAACATCAGTGGTTGCATGATTTATGGTGTCACTTCTAACAATCGGCAGGATTGTATCAGGATTCGGAACTTGATCAAGAGTACCAAAGATAGACTTTCCTAAATGGTTTTCCTACTCCCACAATGATTCGGGTATATTTAATATAATTTCTATCTCTGTGTCAATTCTATAAGTGTGAATATAGTTGGCCCCAACGGGTAGTCAGCTGCCATGCACACACATGATTTTACGGTGTTTCAACACCTTTAATATATTTCTGAGGATCGAGACATTTTTATTAGGACATTTTTCTAGTTATAAGTATTTTTATCATATAAATATTGTAAATAACATTTCACTAGCCAGCATTAGTAAATTAACTTCTGGAAACATGTCTATCATTGTTTGATTATTGTAGGGGATAGAGAAAAATATCATTCACACTCCAGACCGCAAATTAGCAAGGAAGAATGCCGGTACTGCTCGTTCACCGAGGTCTCTCTTTTCCCCTGCGAGCTTTTCACCAACCAGGTTTGTTCCTATTGTTAGTTGGTTTATCAACACAAGGTGGTTATATTCATTTACTAAACAGTTAAAGATAGTTACTTATACTGAACCAAAAGATAAGTGCAGGCTTAGGATTAAGGATTAACATATTATCATTAATTGAAGGGCACATTTTGAACTAGTAGTTGATGATTTCAGGTTACTTAAAGGATTAAGTTCTTTTCATTAATTTTGTTTATTAAGTTTACATCTGTAGCTCATTGTATATTAAGTTTGGGGGACAAAAAACCCCCCCATCAACATGTCTTCTGAAAACACACAGAATTGTTTCAACTATTTCATTGTTAAAACTTGGTTATAAAATCTTGCCATGTATAATCTTGGAATCGTTCAAAGGTAGTTATTAAGTAGGGCATCAATGCATGTTATATATTGAAGTTAAATGTTCATATATATTTTTTACCACACGCCTATTATGGTCCTATGCATTAATTTCAGTACAACTCCATCCAGCAAGTATGCTGCACGCACAAACTCTGGCAAAGCTATGTGTTCCTATGGAGATAATTCGAATGAGTGGAAGCGCTTGGGAGACTCGTACCCGTCTGTGGAGCTGTCCAGTTTGGTAACGCACATAACCCCTAACACCCGGTACATGTTCGAACAGCTGAGGGAGAAGGCAGCCATTTTGGATGACATTGTGGACTGGATTGGGAGTCATCTTATTAAGAAGCATTCTCTTGACGAACCCTTCCCTCTGAACAGACCACATGCAGTAAGTATAGCTTAGTCATTTTATAGATTGTACCTAGTCACTTCTCCTCCTCACCTTCTCTGCTTGTTATCGGTCCACAGCAGTCAGTTTGTTTGGTAGAGCATCTCGGGGTAACTTAATATTATGGTGGGGGTAGAGGACGTCGCCGATTAAAGAAATGGAACTTGTGAAGTAGAAGTTTTAAGTTTTATTATGGAGAAACATTTAAGACATTTGCACTAGGTTAATTAAGGTAAAGATGAATCAGAATACTTATTACATGAAGATGATAAATAATTAATGCAGTGGGCCTCTAGCCACATGGCCTAGTTTTCCTCCCACCCATCTCTATGCACGCTTCTATCCAGACGTAAAGAACTTTACAATACCCGTCCTTTCTACTCGCGTGCTGACCGGGAAGTTTCCCAACACGTCTTCACGACTCGCGTGCTGATCAGGAAGTTTCCCAACACGTCTTCACGACTCGCGTGCTGATCAGGAAGTGTCATGCGTCTGACGCTTCCCTTCTACTTAGGGTCAAAAACAGACGCTTAATCGGGGGTGCTGATTGGCTAGCAGTTCGCGCCAAACCTTCCCTTTCCACTGTGAGGCCACAGGTGCACCTCACAGCTTCCGGGTACAGAGTAATAAATTTAGATGAAACTAAGATTCCCACAAAGACTTTACAAAAATGAATAATACTAGATTTAAAAGTTAAAGGCCAAAAAATGAAGTTAATGAATTTAAATTTAAACAAATATTGCTTACAACTTTGGTTAAGATTTAGACAACTTATAATTAATATTGAACCCCACACTTAGATATGATTAAAACATTTGATTCTAACATAGAGCTTAAATTAGGCCTAGACAAATGGAAAACAATAATGTATTATAAATTTAGTACTTTAGTATGATCATATTAACATGTAAATAATGTCAAACTAATTTAGTCCTCTGAACAGACCACATGCAGTAAGTATAGCTTAGTCATTTTATAGATGGAATTAATGTCAAATTTGATACCTTTGATTTTAACTGGTTCCAAAAGAATAACAAACATCAGCTTTGACTTAGCTTTGAAAAAAATTTTGACTTCGCTTTGAAAAAAATTACTGCTTCACCATATTGAGAGCTAAAATATTCAATTTATGATCAATTAGTGCCATTTTGCGCTGTCAAAAAATTAATATGCACGAGGGTGTCTACCATCCAGGAAAATCCGAGAAAACTGGAATCGGTCAGGAATTTGAAGTGGTCAGGGAAAAACGGGAATAAGGCCGGAATTTGGTAAATTAAAGAAATCTGGGAAAATATTGTATTACTAAAAATATGAAATATAATCATTAAATCAATAAATTACAATGTGATTCAAACTGTATTTTTTTTTTGTAGTTGTGTAATATTTGCTATAATTTTCTAATTTCTAGTAGACCATGTTGATACAAATAAAAACATAAACATTTAAATTTTAAAACATATTATTATTCATAAAAAAAGATTATTAAAAATTAAAAAGGGTTTGATATACTTTTGAGTCGGGGAATTTTAGGAAATGATCAGGGAAAAAGTCTGGAATTTCATTGGCCAAGTTGAGTAGACACCATGAATTGAACAAATTTGAAGTAATTTAAAATTATAAATTCTGGTAATAACTGGATCTATCAGAATATAAGGAAATATTACAGAAAATTGTGCAATTTAAACATTTTACAAGTAATTTTAGGACATATAGATAAATAAATAATTTTTTTAATCCTAAAACAACTATCAAAGCTGCGTGACTTGGAAGTTTTTGGTTGATGCAACAGGAACTTCGCAATATTTACAAAATAACAATATACATATGCAAATGCCTAACTATCCTGCCACATGACCTGCCCTCTAGTGCCACACACGGCCAAAAGTTCAAGAGTGCACGGTGACGGTAGAGTGACTTCATACTTTACAGAATCAACATCTGTGCAAATTTTGGTACATTTCCTCTAATTGGCTTTGTATCGGTTTTCAAGGCTTTACCATACTTAAGTCAGGGCAATGAAGGAGAAATTTAAAATTTGTAATTTTTATTGTGTGCTGGTTCAGTATAGACATTTGTCAGCTGTTCATAGGTAATCTTTATTTAGTTATATTAGCGTCACCAGGAAACCTGACTACGTTTATCACTTTGCCTGCTAACGTCATAATATTACTATGTTTGGAGATTTGTGATTTATGCGGGCGGCGTGTTATTACTACGGCTACTTTTTCATGCTTCTTAATGGTATCTTTCATAATATTACTAGAGTACATTATTAGGGATGGTTTATTTAAATATTTTAGTGTATACTTCTGCCAATAGATTGCACTGCCTTTTAAAAATACAATCTCTTTGCTCTATAATCTTATGCATGTTGTCACTAAAGTTTAAAATCTATGGTTTAGAGATTGGTTTTGTTTACTACGTGAGGGAAATTTTGTTTGCAGCATATTTTTAAACTGTTTTGAATGTTTATTTTATGAGTAAAGTGACTAGATAATGGAGCATTTAACTTATGAAAAAATATGAGATTATTTAGATGAAAGTGATGAAAGTTTTGATGTCATGTCATTTTTTATTCATGTAATCATAGTTTTAAAATGTTTTAGCAGAAACTTACTTTTATTAATATATTTTAAAGAGTTTTATGTATCATAAGTGTGTTAATAAAATATTCACTGTTTGTAAACTTTTTTTTGTGAACAACTTTAAAAAAAAAATTGTCTTTGAATAAATTTAGTAAATATTTATAAGAATAAAAATAATTTGAGTAATACAGGTTAAAGTAGAAATTCTATAGAAAAAATTCATCTGAGTACCAATTTTATACTAATAAAATACCTTTATGGTAAGATTTAGAAAATGTGCATGTTTTTATGAAGTATATAAAGGTAGGGCTTATTTTTGTCCTACTTTTGAGGAAAAACTCCTACTTTTCCTACTTTTGACCTCTACTTTTTGACCCTCAGAAGAAAGAAACCGTTTGGTTAGTAGAGGTTGAAGTGTGGATCTTCCTTTTTGCTGGTAAGTTAGCAAAACAAAATATCGTATAATAATGTGTCACGCTGTTTGAATAAATTTAATGAATGCCCGAAAGCTTGTACAGTGTCTTTGAAATCCACTGGTTATAAAATTGTTTCTGAAGGTAGTGTTATAATGAACTATTTCCAACTAGAATAAGCTAAATGAAAAGGCTTGTTAAAGCTATCCTAGTGTTACCCCATGGAAATGCTGATGTTCAGCGAGAATTCTCACAAACATCAAACTATCTTACTGACAACAGGACCTGTCTGAGGCATCCATCAGAGGCATGCAGTCTTACCAAAGATGGTCTCAAACATTACCACTATCAGTGCAACACAGCACCATTCACAAGGGATGTGGGGTGCACGAGTTGTACTTGGCTACACTCTTAAGAAGAGAAGAGAATTGAGGCTGAACGGAAGAAACAAGAGCAAGAAGATAAAGTGAAAATAAAGAACCAAAGTGAAGAGTAGCAAGCATTTAGGAAAGTTTTGGAAAAAAAAAATCGCAGGAAGCTAAAGAGACAATGCAAAAAGAGAACCTGTTAGAAAAGCAAGAATCAGAAGCTAAAGAAGAAGTTCAATCTTACAAGTCATTAGGGGCACAAGCGAATGAAAGGGTTAATAATGCAATGGAATCAATGATTGGAAAGGTTTGAAAATAGCTCAAACTACGCTAGAAGTTCCGGGCAAAAAATTGGAAGAAAATGCTTATTAAAAAATAAGAAATAAACAAAATTAAATTCAAAAGAGGAAGACAACATTGTTGGACTACTTTTGTGCAAGTCGATAATTATGAATCGAAGAAACCCAAAAACAACTGAAAGAGTGATTTTTAAAATATTTTTTTGGGCACATAACCCTAACGGGAGCAAAATGTGGGGGTATTTTAATTTCATGTTTCACAGATTATTTTTTAAATATATTTTATTTCTAGGTGGAAGACAGTTTTTTTAACCTGTCATCTTTTGATGATAATGAACATTATTGCATTATTGTAATAACTATCATTATTTACAAATTTGAATTTGTAATGAAATGACAAAATAAAAAATAAAATACTGTACTAAAGGGAAAATAAATTAAGGGGGATGGGGGGATTAAAGGAGGATTGAACAGGGTTGATGGTTGAGCATTCCTCCTCCTCTTATAAAATACTTTATCTTATTTTTGCCATAGGCCAGGCACAATAACATAAAAACATTATTTTTAATTATTTATTTTATTTTGGCACTATGAGGTGAATATAGTGTTTTTAACATGTCCCTCTTTCTTATCAAATTGGTAGTCCTAATTTTCATTCTTTTTGATCAAAATGTCCTACTTTTCCTTCTTTTTGACGCCCAACCAAAATATGCTATGAGGCCTGTAAAGGTTCAGCAGGTAAAGTGTTAATTCGCGTTCTTACTGAAGCAGGTAAGGAGTATGTTACTCTAAAGATCATTGGTATAGTCAGTTTCCACTATTGTCTCTTAATACTTGTCGTAAATTAACTCTACAAATATGTTAGTTGATATATTTTAATTAGAAAAAGGAGCAAGAAAAAGAAAGTGTTTGCGGTGCACCATACAATTAAAAAATAATTAAATTCAACAGGAGCCTATGCTAGTGGTGGGCCGTGTTTGTTGCGACGCTAATGGCCACCTGAATGTAAACTCTGTGCTGCTTGAGGGCACACGTGTGATGAGTGGAGGAATGTCTGTGTACATGGATCTACACCAGCTCCCGCAGTACGCCTTGTTCCCAGGCCAGGTGATTGCCGCGGAGGTGCTAAACCCCACCGGGCAACGTCTCATGGCGAAGAAGTTGTACACCGATGTTTCTCTACCTTCACCAGAACGATTGCCTCACATCTCTAGTCAAGATGGTTAGTAGCTTTGATTTTGATCGGTAAACACAGTAAATTTTTAAAAGTCAAATTTCATCTTGTCTGTACTGCTATTCAAAATCATGTCACCGGTATTTAACACATTCTGCCAGTAAGTAATAACTACAGTCTGATTTTCATAGGAAGCCGGGTATTTGAAAACTATAAACTCGTGTTTCCACAAAAGCATAAAAAAAATTGCCATAATTATTGGCTTTAAATTCCTGATCCATTATTATAGGATGTTTTTGGTAACTTTTAGGTGAACTTTATAATTAATAAATCATATAAGACATTTCAAGAATGACAAATTTTAGTGACTTTAAATAATGTTTGTAGTCTAAAGTAGTGATCCCATAAAATTATACCCAAATTTTACTAACTATTCTAATTCTAAAATTTTACCAATTGATTCGAAAATATAAATACTAGTAAAATTATATTCATGGTGGTTAAAGACAGGGAAAAATGGAAAGGTCAGGGAATTTAAATACTTGACTAATTTAAGGAAATATGTGATCAATGTAAGAAAAATATACCTTTCACCAAGAAAAATTGCCAAAAGGTTGAGGGGATTTTTTTAAAAGGGTTCTCTAGAAAACTTGGAAAAGTTTGGGAATTTTGTAATAACATTTTTGTAGCCATCGATATATTTGAGACTCAGAATATGAATGCTAACTAAAGATTTTAATTTAACCTCACAATAGCTCTTATGAGATGGAAATTTAAAAAATAGGGAAAGAAATTAATTGAGAGCCATTAAGTCGTACATATCTCCGTGCTATACCCATCTCTTAGCTATCACATATAAATTGAATAAGTTAGATAAGCATTGGGTATGGCAAAAACAGACAAGGATATACCAGCCTAGAAGTTTGCTGTGCTTCTTGATCCAGGTTGAGTCCATCAACACTGGGGTTCGCTGGTGTCAATTCTCAGTGAAAAAAGCACTTTAAAATGTGCAATTGCCAAAATTACTATCTTTAAACATGTCATTCATAAAGGGACCATTGTAATTATAATAGACAGTTTGGGTAAGACTGGAAACGCGTGGCTGTTGGAGAAGTTTGGAGAGATCGGCAGGAATGGAAGAGGATGTGCCTGACGACCTGCAGCCCAGGCGGAAACGTCGGATAATTATGATGGGTTTGCGCAATCTCTTTTTGAGTTCAGATTATGTGAAAAGAGGGCTGGCTCTCTACCCAAACATCTTTGTGAAAGCCAGCTGATTGGCTCGAGATGGATATTTGTGTCCTTTCTCTAGAAAAACCATGTTTAAAATAAGCTTTTTATTCATAGTAATCCCCATGTTGAAGGGTTCAAGTTCGCCCACAGAGCACAGCCATTTAAATCTGGAGGCTGAGGGTCTGGTGTATGTTTGTCTGTGGGTAAGGAGATAGGTATGGCCTTTCATTACGGCTGTCCATGAAAATTGAGTGAAGCCCGCCCACTCGGGCAAAGAGGAAAAAATGTGAAAAGAATCTAATGCAGGAAGACATTGTCTTCATCTCTTCTGGTTTTTATGGTAGAAAGTCACACACACATTTAGCTACCACTAATCAAAGTAATGAAAAAGTTTTGGAATTAGCTACAGATCATGAATTTTTGAAAGCCAAGCTCATTATGCAGGTAAGAATTTTTTTCTCTATACTTGAATCAAAATCAGCTTAAGTTTACAACTACTACCCATTTAATTGACATAAATCAACAATGGGGAAATTTAAGAAATCAGAATTTATGAATTATTAGCTAATAACTTTTGTTTTAGCAATTTTTGGTCATGAATATTGTATAGATCATTAAAAAAAAGTCATGAAATATGTTTTATATAATTCACTGCGGGGGTGTGCGAAGTACACTTAAATTTGAAGCAAACTAGAATATTGGAATATGTATTGCCCAATTTGTTTGTAATATTTTAGTTTTAGTCAAATTATTCATGCTACTGTCACAATCATATTACTCAGAATAATTCCATATGAATATTGATTTGTAATGTACATAATAGTCAGAATGGCAATAATTGACTATGAATTGACTAAATTAGCTGTGATTATTTTGATCAGTGAAGCAGGAATTTTTTTCAAAACTAAGTCTAAGTAGATATTTGTTTCGAAGCTCTGCACACCCCTGTAATTCAGGAACACCTTGATTAAACATTTGTAATATGGCCTGTCCCTTAGCTAAAATAATATTTGTGTAGGTCCCTTGCACGTGTTGGTTGCTGCTGGTCCGTACACACAGACGGACACACTCACATATGAGCCGCTGGAGGACCTTCTGCAACATGTAAAAGTCAACAAGCCTCATGTTCTAATTCTTATTGGACCCTTTGTGGATTCTACTCACCCTCACATAGTGGACGGATCTTTTGCGGAGACATTTGAGTCTTTCTTCGAGAAAATTATAGATGGAATAATGAATACTTTAAAAGAGTAAGAAAACTCCAAAGTACATTAAAATCTTTTAGATCTGGGTTTTTCATTTCTTTCCGTGAAATTTTTTAAACGCAAGTTTAAAAAAATAATTTATGGCTATATTTAAAAAAAGGATGGGTCTAATCCAGATCAGGAAATGATTGTCAGCTTAGTATAAATGGAAAACTGTTTGAACAAGCGAATAATTTTGTGTATCTGGGCAGAATTTTTTTTTGTAAAAATGGAAGGATAGATGGAGAAATCGACATCTGGGATGAATGTATCTGGGAGAGTAGATGTTATCGGACTATTGCAAAGAATGGAGTATCAAAAGAGGCAAAGATAGCAGTTTATAAAAGTTTGTTAACACCAACATTGTATGGATGTAAAGTGTGGGTTTGTCAGGATAAACATAAGAGTGAGATGTGGTTAAGATGATATATCTAGGAAATGTATGTGGAAAAAATTCATGGACAGTCTGTAACGAATGGGTGCTGAAGGAGTGTGGTTTGAAAAGGAACCTATAAAGTCAATGGGGAAAGAAGCGTCTTACATTGCTTTGGGCATGTTGAGAGGATGAGTGTGAGTTGAGTTACGAAGCAAATATATGAAAGTAGAATGTGTGGATCAAAGGTAAGGATAACACATATAAGACGTGGCTAAATGTGTGAACAATAAAAGCATTGAGAGTTTTAAGAATAAAATAACATGTATGGCTCGGTGTATGTATGTTGTTGAAACGGAGGAAGTATTCAAGGAAACGAAAGTGTCGAGAAAGTAAGTGAAGATAGATTAAGTACAGAGTATTTGTTTTTTTTTTAGCTAAATTCAAAGTTTTTTGCCTAACTTAAAATAATTTAATTATATAACAGAAATATAAAATTAATATTAAACCGGCATGCTATTTTGTTGCGGCTTTTTAGTTAATTTTTATTTTTAAATTTGAGTCCATTTTATTTGTAGGTTCTTGTCTAATCACACTGGATTAATGTTTTTTTATTTGTATTTTTTGTTAACTTTTACAATGAACTATTTACATAATTTTGTATGTATTCAATTATTATTTTAAAGCTTAAGTTTAAATTTTTAAGCCTTAAGTTAACATTGCTTATAATTCATAATAACACAGAGTTATTTTTTATTCATAATTCAGCTGTTTTAAATGGCATTTTTTTTACAGTCAAAATTTTGAATTTCAGTGAGAATATTATATATTTCAAGTGCCTTTATTCAAAATTTTGCCGGCCATATATATCATCTATCCATATGCATCCAACCCCAAATTAAAAACGTTATTTTTTTGTGTGTATAACATACACACAAATAACATTTTAAATACGGGGTTGGATGCATTGGGAAAAGGATTTTAAATGTAATTTTTTGAGCTTAAAATTTAACTGGAATGGAGAAAAACAGAAATATTAACATTTATAATTTTGATGGATTAATTGGCCAAGCTCTTGTATTTGATATTTACGGTTAGTCTCATATAAATATCACATTCTTTACATTGAAAAATGACACCTGGATACAGGAATCGAAATCAGACAAAGCTCCTGGGTCTGATTCCCTTGTCCAGATGTTGTTTTTCAACTTAAAGAATATTTATAATTTTCTTATAAAAATTAAGAGAGATCAAATCTATAATTTTTTGAATGTGAATCTTACCTTTGAATCCAAATCTTGGAAAATGTTATGGACATAAGAGGAACTATAATAGAATAATAAAAAAATACAGATAGTAATTAAAACCAGGAATAAATATCATATGAGGAGGAAAGAGGTCCAACATGTAAAGAGGTGGAGGAAGCATTAAAGAGTATGAAACAAATGAAAGCACAAGCTGTGGGTGAACTGACATGGAAATGAAAAGAGCAGCAGTTGAAGTGGGTATAATAACAATGGTT
This sequence comes from Timema bartmani, assembly GCA_902151455.1. NCBI lineage: Eukaryota > Metazoa > Arthropoda > Insecta > Phasmatodea > Timematidae > Timema > Timema bartmani. The sequence goes on along the minus strand of CABFWB010000330.1, from coordinate 247,691 downwards.
TTACAGGGTGCCGAGAGTGGTTTGGAAGGAAAACAAGTTATCGGAAGACTGAAAAAAGAGAGTTATAATACCTTTATTCAAGAAAGACAGGAAGTAGTGTAGAAATTATAGGGGGATAACGCCTATGTGCCACTGTACAAAAATATATGAGAAGTTACCATAAAAGAGAATAAGAAAGAAAATGAAAGGAAGGTGGAGAGAGGAACAGCATGGATTTAGGGAACAGAGGTTGCAAGAGACTTAATTTTTGGCATACGACAGCTGATGGAAAGAAGGTATGTATTTGGGAAATACTTGGTAATAGTATTTATGGCTGTGGAGAAGCCATATTTTAGGGTGGATAGTAAATAGAAATAAAGTTTGGAAAGCATTGGAGGAGGCCGAAGTGAAAAGAAGAGTTGTAATTAGAGTGAAAAGCATGTGTGGGGGATAACATGAGTTGTGTTAAGCTGGAGAAGGGAAGAAAGGAGTGGCTACAAATAAAAAATGGAGTGAAGTAAGGGAGTGCTCTTTCGCCTTTACTTTTTGTAATGGTCAATCTAATGGTCATGAACGAAGTGGCAGGAAAACTCGAGGAAATAATGAAAGCCACAATGCTTGCTGATGATTAGATGGTACGGGGGGAGAAGGAGGAAGTACAGGAACAACTGCAATAATGGAATGAAGTAAAAGAGTGTGGAATGAAATTTATCATGGCAAAGTGTGAAGTGATAATAACAAGGAAGAGGGTAAGGCCTAATAAAGCTATAAGTTCTGATAGAGTAGAGCCTAGAAAAGTACAGAACATAAAATATCTTGGAAGCGTGATTGAGGAGAAAGGTGGGAATAGAGAGGGTCCAGTAAGAAGAGGACAGCGAAGAGGTGTGAGATGTGTATGAGATCTGCTGTGGATAAGAGAAGTGTAAGGAAGTGTCGTACAGAGGGTACTTTGTACCCATTGTCACATATGCAGCAGAAACATGGACATTGATTGTAACAGAGACTAGGAAAGTGGAGGCCATGGAAATAAAGTTTGTTAGGAGCATGTTAGCTGTCACGAGGAACAAGATTAGGAATGAAGTCGGGGAAAAAGAGAGGGTAGAGGGAGTACACGAGATAGTAGAGAAATTATCGGTCTTGTGCTTGGTTTTTAAGTTCATCCTATAATTATAATTATTTCTGAACCAACAATAAGCAGTATTAAGTTAGAAGCTCTAAATCAAATCTCACTTGAACAATTATGAATTTATTTTTTTCTCAAGATCCAAGAATTGAATCAGAAATTTTCTCTAATATCCTTAAGAATCCGAGGGCCCCATGCTTAAAAGTGTATGTTTTTCCAGTGTAAAATGTCAGGTGGTGATAGTTCCATCTTGGCGCGATGCTCATCATCATATGATCTACCCCACACCAGCTTTCCAACTAACAAAACATTACCCCAATGTGCTCTGTGCACCTGATCCTTGTGTGGTCGACATCCAAGGATTAATAGTTGGAATAACCTCTGTGGATGTGCTGCTCAACATTGGCAAGGAAGAGATTTCGCTGTAAGTTAACGTTAAAAAAAATAAAACTTGCTCTCTCATTTGAAGAATTAGCTAGGTTGTTATTTTGGATCATACTAGATAAGATTAGGGAGTGTGGAACTAGTGTTCGTTTCATTGCTCCTACTCCCTTATTAGTATTGGCTTAAAAAATACCTTAAAAGCATCGTTTAGCTGAAATTTAATCGACTTTTAAAGTGGGATAGAAGAGGATGTGAGAAAGGGTCTTTTTTTTTNTGGCAATACATTGTTTTGACCAAAATAAATCAAATATTTCTCCAGTACACAGTTTAATTTTCTTCACATGTTGATACCAACAGTTCCTGAATATCTTTCATGAGCATAGCGGCTTTAACAAACATTTTAATAGAAGAGAATAAGTTCTCATTGAATTTCAGAACACCCTTGACAGATATTTAAGAAATCTTGAGATCATATGAAGAAAATTAAATTTTATATTTGTACTGAAGCAATATTTTTATTTATTTAGTTTTGTGAAAAAAATGTTTTACCATAAAAATGGTAAAAAACACTAGCCTTTTCTCACGTCCCTTTCCACAAGTGCGACCCTCTACTTAATGCAGGACGACACCTACATAAACCAGAATAAAAAGGGCAGGTTCATGTGCGAAGCTGGTCCATTTCATTCGAGTTTAGTTAGGTTTCTTCTTGATCACCGCACTTGAGGTATACTCATTCTGACTATGAAACTGGACCTTAATAGTGGAATATCGATAGCAACCTTGCAATTTTGGCCAGAAGCCACAAGTGTGACATTTCCTTCTTTTCTTGTTTGACTAAATGTACTCTATATATTTTTTTGGTAGAACAGTAGAAAAAATTTAAACATTTCTTTGCCTCCAACATGTTAATATTTTACTGTCACTACCTTCTCTTCTAACTTGTGCATGTGGGCCTTAGAATCTGTCATGGTGTGCTATGGCTGAGGATAATGGGAAGGTGATGGGTATATTTATGTGAGTTTGTGATTGATGTTGAACTTATATTTTAAATTGGTTTAGTAGTACTACTATATCTATTACAAATGTTATGTTGGTAAGGGATATTAAAATGAAAAAACTTAGAGAATACTCGGAAGCTTGTGATAAAACAAGGTGTTGCTAGGTATTCCCCTTGCCCTGTCTGACTACTGGGAGATCTCTACACTGTTCCCAACCCTGGTACCCTGGGCTTGAGTGGCAGCCCTCAAGATAAGTACTGATGAACCGGCCTCCTAGCCGGTGTAGTCCTGAATCGGGCAGAGTGACCCCTAGACTTCGGGGTTAGTTAGTCAGCCGGGATGGCTGGTTCCCCTATATTTTATCCTGGCCTCCGGCCTGGTTTTTGACTAAGGAATGCTGACAACACTTTTGTGGTCAGCTCTTCTAGTTTATTTGTTTATTGAATAATCAAAACAACCTGCAACACTCGTTTTATCATTCACAACTCACAACATACAATATTAAACAAACTCTTTTCCAATTTAGGCTGTGCGGTTACATTACTATATTATTTGTGTTATTCTATATATATATTTATAATATCTACCAAAAGGGACATGACTTGATGTATGAACATATTAAAATTGTTTTAGTAACTTGAGTATCCAACTTTTACCATTCTTCCCACCAAAATAATACAAGATATAGATACTAAGTAACTAAGCCTGTGCGGGATTCCAAAATTGGGGAAAATAGACGCTCCCGAAACTTGGCCGAGAAATTATTATTTCAAGAATTTTTTGGAAAAGCACTAATTAATATTAATTCAAGTTGTTATAATTATGAACATTCTATCATTGTCACGTTTGTGTTTAATAAATTAATAACAACGGTACTTCATGAATTTTAAAGTTAAATTAGAACCTTTCACTTAAAAAATAATAATTTTATGATAAAGGAAATTGATAAAACTAAAGAAAAAGGAAAAATAAATTACAAAGAGTAAATTTGATGAAGAAAGCCCACCTAGGGAAAGAGGAATAATGTGAGAAGAATCGAATGCACAAAGGTGACATCTTCCTTCCTTCCTTCTGTCTTCTATAGTAGAAGTAGTCACACATTTTAACACAAACAGAATAATATTTCGGCATTGTTGCCTTTATCAAACACAAAGAAAAAAACTGTTAGAAACTGTTTTTGGGAGTAAAGATAAATAAGGAAATAAAAAACATTTTCCCATACATTGCCTAGTTTGAAACTATTAAATTTGATTCCTTTTTAATCAAATTGTCAAAAGCTTCCAAATTTATCATCAAATTATGTTTATTTATATGAACTAAAATGTCAAGGCTAAGTTTGGACTTTAAAAATATGTAAGCTATAAGCTTAATTAAAATTATAAAATAATTTTTCCCCCGCTTTACATGGGTTATTTTATTTCTCACCTGAAAATTCCCTATACAGTCCAAATTGATTCTGTTTTACATATTTAAAAAATATTTATACGACAAAATTAAGAAACAGGTACTAAAAAAATTTTCATATATGAAATATATATATATGGAAAACTTGATTACCTTATTTTACTTATTCCAAAAGAGAATGTATCTTGTAGCCGCACACTAGATATTGTACAGGTGCACAATAATTTAAGAGTTTCTGTGTTTTTAGCACGTCTTACCATCTTAGTTATACATACGTGTACTAATTATGCTAATGTATTAAGGCTGAAGAAGGTTGAATTTTAAAGGAAGTATACCCACATTTGTGTGGAGGAAATGGAAAACCATTTAGGAAAAAATCACTCGGTACACCCGACTGCGATTTTAATTTTCATCTCCCTGTAATTGGCAATCTAGTATATTATTGAGAAAGTGACGTCTTAGACTATACAGCCATCGAAGCAGGTTTATCGAAACTTTTTTTTTCAGCTCAACTAAAGGTGACCGTCTTGGAAGGTTGGCATCACATGTGCTAGCTCAACAGTACTTCTACCCCTTATACCCTCCTGAAGAAAGTCTTAATGTGGACCTCGAGTTGTTGGAGAAACACACACATTTGGGGGTAACTCCTCATGTACTGATACTACCATCTGACCTCAGGTCCTTCATCAAGGTAACTTGAAGTAATTGATATAATTAGTCAAGTCTCATGATTCTCAAAATGACAAGTGTGTGTATTAGGTGAGGATCAAAACTAACAGACTATTTAGTAGATTCGTCACTAATCTATTTTACAAAAGATTCCTCCGTTCTTTACATTGAAGTTACGTTTCATGCACATATCATTTTTTAATCACAGCAGAACTTTTTTTTTCACTGTAAAATGTTCTTGCCACTAGAGTACTCTTGTGTAGTTGACCAATCAATGTTTGTCTCTTAATTCAAACAATCTTTGACTAAAAATACAGAATCTAAAGTGAGAATTTGCCTCACCCATCTATCTGCAATTGATGATTAGGACACTGCAAAGCTTCGATAATATTAATATTATTGTTTCAAGTTTTATATTATTCACTAACTCAAATCAAACCAAACTTTTTTATTTTTTAAACAAAGTTTTAGGCCGTTGCAAAATCTCCACGATGTGCTTAATATATTTTAATATCATTTCTTGTGAGATAAAGTAAATGCTTATTAAATGTTAACAAATTGACTATAAAATAAGGCACTTTTTTATATAGCAAACACAGTTTTGATAAGACCTTCACGTGGACAATAATCACACCTTTGGACAACATGTGACAAATGTGTTTACTTTGAGGACTGAAGATGTATATATTGAAATAGTTTATAATCCCTGCAACGGATGGTGCTATTTACCACTTAACTTCAAGGTGAACTATTGTAGGGTGAACATGTTGAACTTAACAAAGTGCTAGTGTTCAAAACTAATTTTATTTGATTTGTTTTCTAATTTATAACTCAAACATGCTTTGCGCATGTCTATAGATGATTGATTTTAATTTGATTGAGAGAGAGAGTTATTTATTTTGATGTGTGCATAACTAGACATATTTGATCCTACCTGCTGCTGAAGATTTGTTGATAGTGACCCAAGTAGGCCTACCTGGGGTTGCGATGATAAGCTGGAAGAATCGAATAGTATAATTTTTTCCCCTAACATTACATATTTTAGATGTTAGATAGCTTTTAGATATTAAATATAACTTAAAAAATTGTTTACAGGCAAAGTTTTGTGACTGTCAAATCTGAATGTTTATATCGATGTCAAAGCTGGTGAATACTCAAAAAGCAACGTCAAAGTTTTCAAAGCTCTGCACACCCACTAATAATTTTAACTTACTTTAATTTTATGAAAAACAAAAACAAAACTTGATCAATAATTTATTGTATTATTGGATGGTGTCAAACAGAATCTTGCCAGGCTATATTTCTTGTTTGCTCTTAGAAGAACTAATATGGAATATTTGTTCTTCTAACTATTTATGGAATGGGAGATAGGGTGCACTAAAACTTTTTTTTTAGCACCATGTATTACTATCTGTTCAGGTTCACACATATGTACTAAGTACTCTTATGAGTCAGGGATGAGAGGTTGGATTTAGAGGAAGTGTACCAATATTTGTGTGGAGGGAGAGTGGAAAACTGCTTAGTAATAACCACCCTCAGTACACCTGACAGGGATTCGAACCCCAATCTCCCCGTCATCTATTGAAAGACCATGCACCGACCAAAGCGGATCCTTTTTTGTTGATGAATACGTGTTCACGGACGTCACCCTTATAAATTACCTTTTGAATTGAATACCAATTTTAGATTTGGATTAAAACTTGAAATTTTGCACAGGTTTAGACTTAATGATACATTATATTTTGTCGACTACAAGCTGATTACATTTGATTGTTATTTTGTAATTTTTCCCTCCAGGACATCAATGGGTGTGTGGTAGTGAACCCTGAGCGATCGGCTAAGGGTGTTGTAGGCGGGAGTTTCGCACGTCTGGTAGTCAACCCTCCTACATCTTCAGATGGGAACTGTGCCAAGATTATCTCTGGAGAAGTAATCAAGATTTGAATCAACATCTGCATGCTGTTTTTTTTACATGTACATTTTGTATAGGACATTAAAAAGAAATATTAAATTTTGTTTGTAATAATTTTTTGCAACGGTTTTTAATTTTTGTCTGGCCAAATACTCATTTTGTTTATGTGAAAGTTAGGGGGAGTTGGTTGTTGTCTGTTCAAGATTTAAATCTGAAGTTAATCATTCTGTTCAGAAAGTATACATTAAATACCCCAAATGAAATTTAGTAAAATGAATTAGTGCTTAATGGCTTCCAAATATAATGCAATTACCAGTTCATTGACAATCGCTTTTGTTTTGACCTTAAGTTTATTATTAGACTTGTGCAAAAAGAGTCAGCACAATTGCTATGTATATCTCAGACTTCTCTTAATTTTTTTTTCCATTGAAAACTTTTGGGCAGCAAGAGTAATTTTCGGGAGGGCATAATTAACCACTAGTATAAGTAACCCACCCAACAGTTCCAAAGCACCTAAGATTTCTTGACGGGAACTTGTAAATGAAAATAGTATTTTAAAAACAAGCAGTGCAGGCATATTTGGGGACTATAAAGCCAGGTATTCACCAAACTTTTGTTGTTGAGCTAGTGCACTTATGTGCTGTAGCTAATAAAATGGCTCCCAGGGCAAAAGCTATTGCTGCTGCCGTTCATAGTAATGGATTGTTTTTAAAAAAGACACTGGATATGAGAAGTAATAAATGAGGTGCTTAATCCACAAGAAACAACTTGAAATGATGATACCCACCTTGTTGGCGTAGTTGGCTAATATGCTAGCTGTGTTGAGCTAGACTGCCGAGGATGGGGAGATTGAGGTTCGAATCTCGGTCAGGTGAAATGGGGGTGGTTTTTCGTAAATGGTTTTCCACTATCCCTCCACGCAAATGCGGGTTTGCTTCCTCTAAATTAAACCTTCCCAATTCCTCATCCATTAATATCATTAGTATGACACGCTGCTAAATAAATAAAATGCTTAATTATATAGATAATAATAATGCCTTATGAATGTTTGCAAGCACACGCAGAAGACTCATCTGAACACATCTTCACTCAATATACACAAATACTGAATTTCCTTTGAAGCACCAACATTATCAAACATTCAATGTTTGTACATGCGCTTTTCGGCAGAAAATGTATCGTGCATGACGATGTTTTAAAACTATCACATATGATTACTAACACTTTGTGTTGTCGGTGGATACCCAGCTTAACACATGTATGTGCGCACACATTATTCAAATGTAGCAAAACTGGATAAAATAAAAAAATAAATAAAAAGCAAATACCATTAAAATTAAATTCTCTTTATGCAGTGAAAAAGTGGTTCACATAGACAATACAAAATATTTGATAATAATAAAACTATTTTCAAAAATGGTCCTTGTCCATTTTCCAAAGTTCTTCCAGGAGAATACTTGGATGAGTTGGCATATTAGTGAACCTGTCAATGTAGGATTGTACCACACCTTCCGGAGTTGGAGGATACCTCTTCAGATATATTTTGCCACCTAAAAGGGAAGATGAAAAATGTCAAATATATATCAAATAAAACTATAAAATAAATGATTGCCTAGTGATTTGAAAATGGAGATGGCGGGCAGGAGGCCGAGAAAGAACCTGCTAGTGGCAGGAAACTAGATGATGATGATGATGAAGCAGATGCATATTTGCTAGAGAGGAGTACTTTCTTGGAATCCTCAACTCCAAAAGAATATTCAAAATTATAATCAAATTATTATTCAAATACTTTTGAGGAAACTTTAAAATTTGAATGTGTTGATTTAAATCTGAACCTTTGCACAATTTTGTGGAGTGTAAGCCTCGCCCATCTACTGTTATGATAGTATGAAGTTCAAAATATACAAACTGGATTGTTTTTAATGTGATCTAAGTGCCACCTGTTAAGTCTAATTTCAATATTTTAATATCTATATTAGTTAGAGATGGAATGAATCTTGAATCTTTAAAAATTTACAGTAAATATTTAAAATTTACTTTTTTTAAAAAAATGAGGTTATTTTAAGGCTCAGTGTGAGTGACAAATGGTATTTTGTTCATCATGTCTATTATGTCTTAAACAATAACACTTTAGTAAATTTAAAATTTTGCTGTTTTTGTGTGTGATTTTATTACTCTCCCAGCTACACAGGTATATATAATTCCTTTCACTAATTGCTTAAAATAGTGTTATATCGAGTCAAGGTCTTCATAAATGTATTTGATATGCTTTTTTGAGAATTTGACGAATCTCCAACCTCTAAAACGAGGATTCTAACATCCCATCATTAATAATAATAGTTACCATCTTCTTTAGTGTTGGCTTGCACGAGTATCTTGCGGGGTTTCTTTTGTGCCAATGCAATAGCTCTCCACTTTGCGAAAGGGTGAGGGCCATCTTCCGGAACCTCGGCATACTTGTTGTACATGTTCTTTGCACTCTCAAGGTCAGCAGTAGCCTTGTAAACCTGGCAATAAAATACACAGTTGTCAGTGTCTAGTAACATTTAGGTAATATCAATGTTACATAACAGACACTTGTTTCTTCTCTCTGTTGCAAGCACGAGTCAGCCATCCAAACGCAAAACAAGTCCATAATAATATAACACAGATGTTTTGGCTCTATTTGTATATAGTTACACTCTGTATATTGGAATAAAGACACACCTACAAACTATAAGCAGGATTGAAACTAGTTCAAAAGGCGCTAGGGGGCATCGTTCTTGCTGCATCAGTTCGATGTAGAGTTAGACCAGTGCAAGCATTAAAAAAAGGACTGACTTAGGCTCATGATCCTTTTAGACGTAACCAATTATGAACGACTAGATAATATTTTGTACTATAGTTTACAATTATGTCGCTAAAACTCCAGTACTGTTATTTAAACGCTCCTTCTGACCATCCCTCTCCGCATTTAAGCCATCCTGACAACATGCACACGAGGAATAGCATGAGAATGGTAACGACACAATGTAAATTTAAATGTATTCATTCTGGTGAAGTTAAGGTGTAACACCTTGTCTTACACTTAACCAGGTTACCTAATGATTCATAAAATCATAGTAAATATTTAAAATTTAAAAGAACCAACTTATTGAACAAACATATTAATAAAATAAATCTTAAAAAACTAAACATCAGAAAAGTTCATACAAATCAACTAGACTCACAATTATTATCTGATGAATTAATACACATTTTATCTCATTAATTAAATTAATAAATCATTAACACACTTGGGTGGTCGCATGGTCTAACGTGCGCTACTCTCATGTTGGACTAAACTGTCGATGATAGGGAGATCGAGGTTCGAATCTCGGTCGGGTGGTTTTTACAAAATGGTTTTTTACTCCTACACAAATGTGGATACAATTCCTTCAAATATAACCTTTCTAATCCCAAAGACCATTCGCGCAATTAGTATATAAGCGTATAACTTTAATGAGTAGTAAGACGTGGTGCTAGAAAAATAATTTATACTACAAAATGTATATAAAATATGTATATGATCACAAACAATAGAGAAAAAACAACACTTACACACTAAGACATGTCAATTTTGGCTTCATATTAACTCAAGAAAAAAAAATAAAAGCTAATTTCTAGTTGATAGTTTGCTCTTGAAGGTAGTTATGCAGTCAAATTTCAGGTGTTAGAAGGTAGCTCATTCGATGACCCTGATATTGTTACATTCAAGGATTGGGATTTGTGTAAATCTATACATAGAATGGAAGAATTGCGAGCAGATAGCCCTTACAACCTCAGTACACCCGACCGAGATTCGAACCCCAATCTCCCTATCATCGGCAGTGTAGTCTATTGCAAGATTCACACCTTAGACCATGCGGCCACCAAAGTGGGCAGCATGTGTATTAAACCAATGTTTTATCATGGTCTGAAACCGGGATGAAAGATGAGTTAATATTATTATTATTATTATTAGCACCACGTCTTACTACCCGTTCGGGTTGTACGCACTTACGCTAATGTGTAATGGTAGGGTGATTGTGAGATTAAATGGAGGACCTACAGTTTAACGTGGGATCCGAACCACGGTGGAGGCCTGGCATTCCACACATTCACAAGTTGTGATTAATACACGTCTTGTCAGAGGTGAAGGAAGGGTTTGGCAATCAGATAAATCTGTGCAGGGACCGCGGATTGAACCCCGGACCCCCAGCACAGAAGTCTGACAGCTTACCCCTAGACCACCAGGTCACCCATGAGTTAATAATTTTGAATACTAAAGTGAGAGTGAAATGTTAGCTCTTGAAAAATAATGGAAATTGATAAAAATAAAGAAAAGAAAAAAGGAAATTAAACTAATATATGTAAAGTTAATGAAGAAAGCCCACTTAAGGAAAGAAGAAAAATGTGGATATGATGTACAAAGGTTACATCTTGTTCCTTTCTTCCATCTTCTATTGTAGAAGTAGTCGCGCACATATTTAAAGAAAGGAAGAAGACATCATATTTGTGCATTGGATTCATCCAGATTAATTGGCGATAACGATATATTTTCTTTAAGAGGCTGCCATTATCTATTTATCCAATGGCAGCAATGTTAACTGTTTTCTTCTTTTCATTGTAAAAGCCATATTGTGTTCGTTCCCTTTTATGTTTTTAATCCATCCACCTTCTCTGTACCTTCTTCCAAATGTGACAAAATACCCCAACAAGTGAAAAGAGGGTTTCTTTAAAGAGAACCCAAAGAGTTGTTAACCTTTGGAATCTTTGTATCACCTTCCGTGTGTCTTTTCACATAAGACAAAAAAAAAAATATTTTTCTCTCTTTTTTCTGATAGGAAACAATGTTTTCAATTACTAACTAGGCTTAAGGCATTTGTCTCACATATTGGATTACCTGTGATAGGACTGTCAAGGTTCAAACCTTGGTTTGGTTTACTGAAGGTGGCTTTTCCTTAAGGGTTTCTCAACTAAACACAAGGTTATATGAATTTTGAAATAATTTAGTGTGCCTGAACCTCTTCTTAAGATTTTTTTTTGGTGAGTATTTAAAAATAAAAACTTGTTGACTCGACCTAAGTAAAATCAAATTGTAAATATTTTAATAACGCCTAAATATTAAAGAAGGAAAATATATATCACATTGTCTTAGTGTCTTGGACAATAATTCCAAAAAACTTAAATTAAAACAGTGAACGTAACACCTTCAGGGCTGTAAACTTTATTGACTTAAAATTAAACTAAGTTGGCAAAAGTTTTATTTTTTCCATGTTGGTGTGCCACACAAATTATGTTTGCGTGCCAAAGAGTTGCCATCCCTGGTAAAACAGCACTTTACAAATATAATTTCTAGAATTTTTTTTTTTAAACATTTTAATTTGTTTTTCCTTAGTCTGCTGCACATTCTGTGAACTAGACCAAACTTGCCTGCAGCTTGTGAAGAAAGTCTCCGATAGCTTTCTTCCCCACGGTGGGAATCTTGGTCCGATCCAACGTGATGAGCAAATCTTTGCCTGGATCAGTCTCTTTCACTTCCAGCAAGCCACCACCAGCTTCTAGCAGCACACGCAAGATCACATAGCGAGCTTGAGAATGAGCCTATAATAATAGAATTAATCTGTCAGTACTAACCAAGTGTAAACTTATCACACAATTATTCAATGAATGATGTTCTAAGTTATTTTAGTACATATAGTTTTATAAATAAGGGGCAGTCCATAAATTATGTCACACTAATTTTGGTTGTTGACCCCCTTCCCCGTCATACATTGTCACAATTTTGTGAAAACCCCCTTTCTAATATTATCTCACAATATCGCCCCTTGACATACAATGTCACATGACTTTAACTTTTTATTTCGTGAACTTAAAATATGTATGAATAATTACTTTGCACTTTAAACTTTTTTTTCATCCTTGCAAATAGGATTTTTTCACATGTTTAAAGAAAATACAGTTGACAAAAAGTAGGCAAGGCCCTTAAACAATAGCAAACACAACTAACCTGGAGCCAAAGCTTGGACGCTGGCTGATAGTTTTCCAGACATTTAGCCACACCAACATGCACCATGGACAACCAGTTTGCGTAGATGAGATCTTCTGCATCCTGGCCTTTGACTCCAAATATTCTAAGAAGAAAAAAACAAAACACTTTTTTAGTGTTGGATTATTTTTACAATGAAAACATATGAAATATACAATCAAATTTAACTTCTATGACATTTGCTTCGGTGGCGGCATAGACTAAGGCGTCACTCTCACAATAAACTGGACCACTGATGAAAGGGAGATCGGGGTTTGAACCTCGGTCGGGTGGTTTTTCCTAAATGTTTTTCCACTCTCCCTCCAAATACAACCTTACTCATACTTAACTCATTATGGTCCGGGTTGGCAGGTGACGTCGAAAATTCAAATCCTGGCTGGGTGTACAATGTATTTTTATATAAATTGTTTTCCAATCTCCATCCATGCATATGCAGGAAAATTTTCTCTAGATTCTATTACTCTCATGATGGAGGAAAATTAAAAAAAAAAAAAAAA